>JALIZH010025254.1:0-22783 GCA_030522465.1 Rhipicephalus appendiculatus
TTAATGATTGCAGCTTTCCCTGAACTTGTTCTACCTCATTTGTAACATGCTGAAGTTGTTTGGTGTACTTGGAAATAAAACGAAAACAAAAGATGTTGCTGGTACTGCTTGACTTCAATACACACTCGCACCCTAAATGTAATTTTATTTATTTATTTATTTCAAAAAAAACCCCCAAAGGCCCTCATGACGAGGGTATTACATGGGGGGGACAGATATCAGTTACATGTTATATATACATTTCAAAAGTTGGAAAACAAAAGTGTAAAGTAAGTTGAGTGATACATGTACAAAAATCATTTTCAATCGCAAACAACATGAAACAGCAACCGGATTCACCAGAAAATCACCTCAGGTGACAAGGAAAAGAAAATTAACATAGTAAGATTAAGTAGAAAGTTGTGCATGAATAAGATCTTGAAATTTGCTAATATTGTGTTTCGTGGCAATGTCTGATGGTAATGCGTTCCACTCAGTTATTGTGCGTGGCAAAAATGAATGAGCATAATGAGAAGACTGGCTGTTTATTCGTTTGACTTTATATGTATGATCACGACGTGGGGAAGATAGCTAGCGGTGACTGAAAGAATGCATCGTGAAGAGAGTGATGATGATAAAGTTTATGGAAGAGTGATAACCGGGAAATTTTACGGCGAAGTGCTAGGTTCTCCAACTCTGCTTTCTTCTTTTAACGAGGTGATGCTACTGTAATGTGAATAATCAGAAAAAATGAATCGCACAGCACGGTTCTGCAGGGCTTCTATGTTATTGATGATATATGCTTGTTCAGGGTCCCAGATGGCAGATGCGTATTCTAATTTTGGACGGAGTAACGTTAAGTATGCTAGTTTTTTAACATGCATTGGGGCTTCTTTTAAATTATGTTTGAGGAGTCCAAGGGTGCGGTTAGCAGAGGCGAGGGTAATATTAATGTGGTTGATCCATGATAAGTTTGACTGGAGATTGATGCCAAGGTATATTTGTAAGTGCTGGCAAGTTCAACAGTGCTGTTATGAAGGGAGTAGGTCGTCGGTATGCGTTGCTTATTAGTAAATGACGTGAGCTTAGTTTTAGAAATATTTAATGGCATTAACCAGTCTGTACACCATGTCCCTATTGCGTCTAAATCAGTCTGTAATACTGAGTATATTTTGTTGCAAAACAAATCTCCAGTTTTTGCCTCATTTGGGCTAGGCTCATGCACTTGCAAATAGCACCGCATCTCCGGAACATCCACAGTGTTCTCAGTAAATTAAATACTGAAGCAATTAGTTGAGCTCACATGTAGTGTATCGCTACATGCGTGCATAACTACATCAGTTCTAGCTATAGTGTAAAACTACCGTATGAGAGGCAAATGTAATGCGTGATTTTTACATTCTGGCATCGCTCTGAAACTGAAGGAGCAACCACTCACAATAAGAATTTTCAAATGTACACAGTATAGTCCTCTAGTCAATTCAGCATGATTCTTTGGGCTCGCGGCAGTAACTCAAGGAAAGCACGCCAGATAAATGATTATTGTTGTGTGCCAGATAGGCACCCCCAAATGCCTTTTTTGTCTTAGTGTGAAGTGTTGGGAATGCGGTACACTCAAGCATTTTATTCAGCACGACAGCTGTTTTGATCGAGATGTTAAGTGAGGTTTCCATTTATCCGATAGTACGCTGGCTCAAAGCAGAAAAGAAAAATTAAGGCAGCTTTGCCCTAGTGTTGCCAAGCCTGAAGGAAGTGTGGAGCTGGGCAGCTTCCTTTGTCTCTCTTTGGTTTTCTCTTTCGTTGCTCCTCTTTCTCTTTTTTTCTGTATTTTCCAGTTTTTTTTTAGTTTTTTTCTCTTTATTTCCATTTTCCTCCCAATTTTTTTTTCCTTTCTTTCTCTCTCATTATATTTCTCGCTTGCTTCCTCTTTTTCAATTTTTATACGTGGCTTTGCCTGCGTTACGTCAACGACGACAGCATATGACAGCCCAGCCCCCTAAAAACGCTCCACACTTACTTAAAATCCTGAGTAAGCCCCCCCTTACGGTGAAAGATAATTCGACATGATATGGAGGTAGGGGGGGCGTTGCTTGGTCAAGGATCAAAATTCAAGATGGCAGCGGAAAAGCCACTCAGATTAAAGAATGCACACCCGTGCTTCTAATGAAATGCTTCATGGAACACGCATGCATTAAGTGTTTCCATTCACCCTTGTCGGGTGAATTAAAAGAGCGCACGAAATCGTGAAAATGGTGGGAGGGGAGAAGAGGCCGCATATTTTAAATCTCCTGAAGAAGGGAGGAGGGCGCTAGGTGGGGTAGGGGCACTTGCTCGGGATTTTACGGTAAAAAAGAATGTTACAAGACTTTTAGTCTTCTAACTTTTACTGTCATGTTGTCAGTATAGTGTCCTAGAATTCCAGCATACAGTTATCTAACAATGAACGAAATGCGGCATGCTTGAGATGGCTTCCAGCAGCATAGCATTGGTGGAGTGGGGAGGGTAATATAATCTAATCCCCACTAGTTTACATGTGGGGATTACACACACGCACATACATTAGGTGTAGATGAGGCATCTACATTTAATGTATGTGCTTATCTAGAAACGAGTTCACCAGATGCCTCATCCAGATGAGACATCTGACATAAAATCCTGATATAGCCAGTTTATTATTTATTGTGATCACGTTCACCTGAGAATCCGTGAATCAAGACAACTACAGGATAGCGAGTAAACCCAGCAACCATATTAAAAGAAGGGCTTTTCCTTTTCGTGAGGCATCCTGGACTTTACTGACCATACGTAGCACAAAGATCGAGGTCAAACGTGGGCAACTTTTTGTACACAACCAGTCCGAGCCATTTCTGCATTTATGTACACGTCATGCTGACTAAGGGAAAACATTAGCAACAGCGCATGAAACGCTGCACATGCAGATGAAAGAGTAGCAGAAATGTGCAGAAGAAAAACAGACGCATTCGGAAATCAAGTCCTTCACATACGTTGCGACATGCTTATGTTACGATCTGCCATATAGGCAAGAATATGGGCACACAATAACCATTGTCCATATGTGGAAAACTTCAGCGTTAAGTATACCTTGCTCAGTTCATAAGGGCATTGTATTGTCCTGCATAAGCAAGGTGCTGCCACATGTAATCGATAATAGCTTGACACTCACAGGACTCCTAGCACCTTTTGTAATGTAACAAATAAAATGGTAAAACTTGGTAAATGTCCAATTCAATTGTGATGCCACAGCCTACTGATGCTTCTGCAAAACAGACTTTTTCATTTTGTTATAAAGGGTCATTTCTGAATAAAGTCGGCGGGTAAGTGCACGCTGCGAAGTCTACAGAACTTCCACGTGAAAGCCTCCATTCACAGTTGTATGTTGCAGCTGTCGCACATAAGGCAAGCACTTGGATTACTGGTAAGGATTTCAATTGCCTTGCTGTCACTCACGTTCTTCAAACATGCATCAGCACACCTGCTCATTTTGACCATGCATAGAACTGCAACGGTTTGGGTGAGACACAGATGAAGACACATGTGGCGTTAACTTTAAAGGGGCCCTGCAACACTTTTTGAGCATGGTCAGAAAACGCTGCCGATCGGTAGTCGTGGCTCCCGAGAACATGCGAGCCAAATGTTATAGCGCAGCACGCGGCCTGGATTTCACAATAAATTCTCACAGTCAGCTAAAAATCGCTTTCTCTTCTCTGGACAAATGATGCTACATACTCAAAAATCACTGCGTCGCAGGCCCAAGTATCATGCCATTGGCTGATTTGAGCACGGCGTGTTCGGGAGTTTACTGGGGCTGCTGCGGGAGGCCGCAACTTGTCCACACATGCGCCTGCGATCGCACTGAAAAGTTGCACGTTTGAAGAAAGAAAACGAAGGAAAAAAAAAAAAAGGGAGAAAAAGTACTCAAGGTCACGAGGCGCGCGTGACGTACCTTCTTCCCCTCGTGCCATTCCTCCTTACTTAGCTTCCAGCCCTTTCGTCGGGACCAGAGAAGAGAGAAAGCAATTGCAGCGTGCGACAAATCTTTGTAACACCGCTCGTATTGCACGGATCATAAAAATTTTTGCGACGGTCAATTTGTGAGGCAATAAGCTCCTTTAGTGAATCCATTCCATGGCTACTTGGAAAAGTGTTACAGGGCCCCTTTAATGAAAGGAAATCAGGCTTATCTATATATATATGAAAGAAAGTCACAGTGAAAAACATAACAACATTTATTCTGGGCTTTCGGCCGGGGACCGGCCTTTATCAAAGATGCCAATGGTACATGGAGTTCGGGTTTAAATACACATTCCCGCGTTACATACACAGATACACATGCCGTCGCGATTCGTTGGCACGGGACAAGGGGAGGGACCAGAAGAACAACAACAGCAAGAAAGGTCAGGGGGAGAGGGTCAGACATGCGTACAAGGCCGCAATTTGTCAGAACTTAACAAGAGGCGGGGCCAGAACACACAAACAAACAATCAATAAATAACAAATAAAAGGGCTTAAGAAACGAGGCTACGTGTGCGATCCAAGAAAAAAAAAAAGAAAAAAAAGTAACAATGGTAAGGACGCGATTACCCAGCTAAAAGGGGATATCCATTCGCTTCGGAACGAAAGGGGAAAATGGTCACGGACGCCGGATGTCAACGCACGGTGCGTGTTTCTTTGTTCAGCATGTTATCTTCTAAAAAGTGCGTCAAAAAGTCGTTAAGTGCGTGCCCACCCGTGCACCTGATGGGATGGGGTTCGGTGTGGCTATTGAAGTCTACCGCTCTCCTCGGAGGCTTTGCAGGCGCTGGCGGCAATCATCACAGACCGCCCGCAAAGTCAAGGAAGCGGCTCGCCGGTGTAGAATATCGTGAACAGGTGTAGGATAGGCGGCATGCGTGAGTACACGAGACATTTTTTTCAGCAAATTAAGCTTTCCATGCATATATATATATATATATATATATATATATATATATATATATATATATATATATATATATATATATACCTACATATGCCCACATACAAAGCAACAAAACAACAGCCTATGTCAAAGCGAACGCCCACGGCCTACACGGTTACATCATCTGATAGGAGTCTGTACACGGAGGAAGGAGCACGCACGTTCTTTCACACAGAAATGACAATAAAATGAAGAAAATGAAGAAAATAATGCTAATGAAGGAACTTTCGAGGCCTCGATCACCTAGCTGCCTGCGGAATTCGATTTTTCAGGTTCGTTGTAGGCTAAGCACGATAGTCGGCCTAAGCTTTCATTTATGCCACCAGAGACACTGTTGAACTTGTGGATGAGGTACGATTCACGAGCCTCCCGGTCATAATGTGTTTTGAAATGGGATTGAAGCACCACCGCAGAAAAGGTGTGAAAGGGGTGGCCCAGGTTATTAACATGTTTGGAGAGAGGAAGGTGCGGTAGGGCCTTTACGTGTGCTCTGTGGTTGTTGATTCTCATCCTGAATGCAGTCTCAGTTTGACCTATGTACTGGGCATGGCATGAGGTGCATTCGAGAAGGTAGATGACATTTGCGCTGTCGCAGTTGAAGTTGCCCCTTATCTGATAAGAAAATGATGAAGCGGTACTTGTGACGGTGGACACTTTGTTCATCATTGGACAGAGTTTGCACCTAAGTTTGTTGCAGGGGCCACTGCCTGTGAATTCAGGAGCGTTGATTTTAGAGGACGTTACAATATCTCTAATGTTCCTCGCCCGTCTGTAGACAACGCGTGGAGGTTCCGGGAAAACACATCGTAACTTGTCGCTTTCAAGCAGAATGTTGTGGTGCCTTTTGAGGATGCAGTTTATGTTAGGGGGAGAGGCTGAATATGTTAGAATAAGATTGGGAGTAGTGTTTTCGCGGTCCGACTTTGTGTTTTTTATCAAATGGCGGCGGTCCTGCTTTTCAGATTTCTTAATAGCGTCGTTGATGACAGACTGCGGGTATTGTTGTTGTGTGAGGTCGTTGCTTAGTTGTTGACAGTTGGAGGCGAAGTCGGCCTGATCAGAACATATACGCCTAAACCGAAGAGACTGGCTGTATGGTATGCCGAGTTTACAGTGCTTGACATGGTTGCTGCCAAAGTGGAGGTATTGGTGTCGGTCAGTTGGTTTCCTGTAAACTGAGGTCACGAGCTTATGGTTTGATATTTTCACTGAAACGTCAAGGAAGTTAATGGTAGAGGCCGAGTATGAATGAGAAAATGAAATATTCTCGTGAGCGTTGTTGAAAGCACTTATGAAATCTATGAGCTTCTCTTCTCCGTGGCACCAAATGAGAAAGATGTCATCAATGAACCTTCGATAAAAAAGGGGCGGAATGGGGTGCTGCTTAAAAATTCTGATTCTAATGTGCCCATAAAGATATTGGCATAGTTGGGGCCTATCTTTGTTCCCATTGAGGTTCCATTAACCTGGACATAATGCGTGTTATTGAACTCGAAGTTGTTCATTTCCAGAACGAGCTTCAGAAGTGTACCGAGAGTTTTGCCATCAATTGAACTGCTCTGGGGTGAATTTTCGTACGCCTGAATAACAGATTTAATGCCGTCCGAATGAGGAATATTTGTATAGAGGGAGGCGACGTCAAGGGTAACCAGCAGACTATCCTGAGGTATAACCAGATCCATAATATCAGCTAGAAAGTGGGTAGTATCTTTGACATAGGAAGGCAGAGTTGGGGGAATGTCTTTAATTAGGCTATCAATAAAACTAGATATTGGTTCAGTCACCGTTCCTATGCCGGAGATGATGGGTCTCCCCTGGATTGCCTGCTTTGTGAATTTTGGGTAAGATGTAAAATCTTCCAGCAACTGGACTTAAAGCTTGAAGGGACGCTGCCGTTTTTTTCGGGGATCTTTTTTGTTTTTCACAAGTGTCGCCAATGTCTGGCGCACTTCATTTTTGAAATTAGTTTTCTGATTGGTATCAGTTAACCTAGAGAAGGAAATGTCGCTTAGCTGTTTCTCGGCCTCACCCATGTAGTCCTGTTTGTTCATTACAACAATCGCACCACCCTTGTCGGCGGGCTTGATTATTATGTCTGGACGTCCTCTTAGACCCTTTAGGGCCTTATCCTCGTTCTGAGAAAGATTTTTTTTGGTATGGCGATCGGTTTCTGTATTGAGAGAGAATATCACGTTGCACTGCTTTTATGTAGATGTCCAAACATTTATCCCGTTGTGAAGGAGGAGTCCAATGACGTAGTGATGGTAGCCTAATGTCAATGTTTGTGTCTTGTGCTCTGCCATAATAATATTCATTTAATCTCAGCGTGCGCGCGAAGTTTTCTAGATCCTTGTAAAGTTGAAACTCGTCTAATCTGCCGGTTGCAGGACAAAAACTCAAACCTTTCGACAAAACACTTCGTTCATCAACTGTGAGTGGAATATCGGAAAGATTTACTATGTTGTACTCTTTGTGTTGCGAGGTATTTTGAGCAGGAACCGTTCCTTGGACCGGATGATGTCGAAATTCAAAAGTGTTCACTGGTTCAGTGGGCAGAGTCACTCCATCCCGGAGCAGCTTTTTTCGCTTCGTTGTTGCTATGTGGCTCTCTGTTTCTTTTGCGAACTTTTCTAAAAGACTGATTTCAGAGGGCGTCAAGTATTTTTCCTCCGTGAATTTCTTTTCCTCGATAAGTATGTATTGTAGCTGGGAACTATTGTGCTCAATAACTATGTCTAAAAGCTGTCTAGATGCCCCGTGGAGGCACTCTGCCCACCTAGCTTTAAGGTCTAACGACATGTCTGAGGTGGCTGGTTCAATGTTAATGCGGAGCCCTTTCGGAATGACATCCTGTGTGCGATACGAGTTTAGAGTTTTGACGTGACACTGATATCTAATTCGCTTTTGAACTATCTTTCTCGCCTTCAAAAAATCGCGTGACACAGCAGGAACATGAGCACAAGGGTCACCTGTTTTCTCTTCACTTAGTCAGTTCCGGGGGTGGTCTGTACAACTGCTGCAAAGGTGCTGTTAAGGTGCTCCCTCGGCATTGATGGTGCAGTCGTCGGAGCCTTTGGTCTCATTGAAGTGGCCAAAGGCTCCGACCTAACGCAGTGTCTAACGACATGTCTGAGGTGGCTGGTTCAATGTTAATGCGGAGCCCTTTCGGAATGACATCCTGTGTGCGATACGAGTTTAGAGTTTTGACGTGACACTGATATCTAATTCGCTTTTTGAACTATCTTTCTCGCCTTCAAAAAATCGCGTGACACAGCAGGAACATGAGCACAAGGGTCACCTGTTTTCTCTTCACTTAGTCAGTTCCGGGGGTGGTCTGTACAACTGCTGCAAAGGTGCTGTTAAGGTGCTCCCTCGGCATTGATGGTGCAGTCGTCGGAGCCTTTGGTCTCATTGAAGTGGCCGATGTTGGTGGCGGTGATTGTCGTGCCGCTGTATGCGCTGTATGCGATGTACTTTTGACGCACTTTTAGAAGATAACATGCTGAACAAAGAAACACGCACCGTGCGTTGACATCCGGCGTCCGTGACCATTTTCCCCTTTCGTCCCGAAGCGAATGGATATCCCCTTTTAGCCGGGTAATCGCGTCCTTACCATTGTTACTTTTTTTTCTTTTTTTTTTTTTTCTTGGATCGCACACGTAGCCTCGTTTCTTAAGCCCTTTTTATTTGTTATTTATTGATTGTTTGTTTGTGTGTTCTGGCCCCGCCTCTTGTTAAGTTCTGACAAATTGCGGCCTTGTACGCATATCTGACCCTCTCCCCCTGACCTTTCTTGCTGTTGTTGTTCTTCTGGTCCCTCCCCTTGTCCCGTGTCAACGAATCGCGACGGCATGTGTATCTGTGTATGTAACGCGGGAATGTGTATTTAAACCCGAACTCCATGTACCATTGGCATCTTTGATAAAGGCCGGTCCCTGGCCGAAAGCTCAGAATAAATGTTGTTATGTTTTTCACTGTGACTTTCTTTCATATATTTTAACCAGTTAGCCAGGAATATTCTCTTGAAATATATATATATATACATATATACATATATATATATATATACCGTATTTTCCGGTGTATAAGACGCACCTTTTTTCCGATATTTTCGCTGGTGCGTCTTATACAACGGTGCATCTTATATACGCAAAAAGTCGTGCGATCTGCGAGACCACTATGTTGATATTTCATTCACGAGCACAATAAGCTAAGCGCGAGAGCATTCGTAGAAAGATATCTAATCTTGTTATAACAATGAAGCAGGTGTGGTCTTAGATGTCAGCTGCTTGCTCTCAAGCACTGCGGCGACCACTGAGATTACGGCCGCAACAAAAGCCACCATCATCACGCAAACTATTGTATAGTTCGAACTGTTTTTTCTTAAACGAACCATTAAACCCACAAAACTGAGGCAATAAATAAAGAAGGGCACCACAACGTTTCATTGTAACGTTGTAGCGCCCGCAATACCACCAGTTACAGAAACGAAAGTACCACTTCGTTATCATCATCAGTTTCCGTGTGAGGCATGTCGCCATCAACATATTGTATGCGTGTGCGCGTGTGTAGGTTGGCGTTATATGGTGCGGCGCGATCGTTGTTCGTGTGTTCCCGCCAAGCCTTACAATGCCGTAAAGACAACGTTAACGATGTGCTCCAAGGTGCTTCCAACGCCGCGTGAAATAGTTACTCGGAGGCCGACAACGGCAACCCCGCGATGCTGCCAACTGAGGCGGAATATTTGACAGTGCACCCGAGGATGTGGCTTCGAATCCTGCGGAATAAATATTGGTTTTCTGTGCATCAGGACGGCGTTATTTACAAGTTTTATTTCGTGCTTAGAGATATTCGACGCCGTGCGTGGCTACGCATTTCGCAATGAACGTACTCAGCGTACGCCGTTGTGTTTTATCATGTTGACAGTGCCAAAAATACGTGCGTCTTATACAAAGGTGCGTCTTATATATCTTTTTTTCCCGCGTAAGTCGTAAAAAGTAGGGGGGTGCGTCTTATACAAGGGTGCGACTTATACACCGGAAAATACGGTATATATATATATATATATATATATATATATGCATATATATATATACATATATATTTATATATAATGAAATTTACAAATACTGCTGTCTCTATATTGAGAAATGGCTGGAGTGCTACCGACTTCAGTACAAACAAATCAACAAACAAAAGAATTATACAAAACAGATTAACATGTCATATGGTGAAGGTGAAATAAACTTCATTTGGTCCTGGAGAACCCTGATCAGACACACCCCGAAGGGGGGCTCCGCTCGTTGCTGGCAGCGCCCATGCCGGTAAATGGTTATAACTGATTGCTCTACGGACTGTTCATGAAGGAATGCGTAATGAATCATCCCAGTAGGTCAAAATTTCATCTGTGTGTGTTAAAAACGAAAACTTAAAACAGTTAGTGCGTGTACTGAAAGGAATGATGTTTAGTCTGCGACTTTGCCGAGTGGCACGTGCGCTAGGAGATATAAAACAGGATGCCTGAATGCCAGTTGAGGTGTGAATGATCTGGTGCATCAAGATGAGTTGTTCCCATGTGCACCTATGTTTCATTGTCTGGAGTGATAAAATGTGAGCATGTGATGAAGGTGAAAAGCTGTGATCCTAGCGACCATAGATGAATCCAACTGTTATTTTTTTTCTTCACTGATTCTGAATGCTCAATGTTAAATGCGAAATGAGGCAACCGAGCACTAGAAGCATACTTCATTATTGGTCGAACTAGTGATCTGCAGCCAGTCAGATTACATTTTATTTCTGCATTTTTTTTGGAGTTTGTCTAAAGTAACCAAGTTTTCGAACTGCTTTAGATGCAAGTAATGTGGGTGATTTCAAGTTATGTGAAGAAATATTAGGTATTTGAAGTTGTGATCAGCAAGTTCCATTGTGTACCAGAAGGTTGTGCCAGTATGTTTCCTCGCCAGACGAGTATTTGTGAAATGCTTGGTTAGGACAAGACAAAAAAAATGCGGTATTGTCTTCAAAGCTTGCCACATTGAGTGAGTAAACTGGAAACACGTCAATAGAAAGGCAACGAAGGAGGAGGGGGCATATACCCCTTGTGTGGTGTTTAGGAAGCTTTGCTGTCACGGAGGAATTTCAGGCATCATTTGCCACCCAATCACATACTTCCACAAAAAGAGTCGGCAAACAGCAAATTTGTAATGATAGTTCAGATGGTGCTACACTCAAACCTCGATATAACGAACACGGATATAGCGAATTATTGGTTATAACAAAGTAAATGAAGGATAGTCTTGTCATAGATACAGTGCTACAAATAAACGTTTATAATGAATTTCCGGATATAACGAAGTTATTTTTGGGGCAGATGTGACTTTGTCATAATGAGGTTTGAGTGTACATATAAGCAGATTCTAGTGCTGCCCTGCGTGTGAGCTATCAGGACACGCTGTCTGTAGGATGACTAAAGAATAATGTGGTGTAATCACATTACAGAGTTTGAGCATTAAGCAGACTTTAAGAGCATTAGTTAATGAAGTAATAAAAAATTGTAATAAAAACAAGCAAAAAAGCTTGCCTACTTGTGCTTTTCATTTTTCCTCCTCCAGCTTAGTACTGTTGCTATTTTTTTGTGTTATATTTTCCCTCTTCTTGGACTTAAATTCTTCAGTAGACTGCCTCTATTATTTTTCCCTTTATTTTTACAAACATGTGCCTGCAGCAGCACTGAAACTAAACACTTGTTGCCAAGTACAATAAATAAATAAATGACTGATTTGTTAAATATTATTGTAGAACGAAACAAATAAATGCATGTTGGACAGAATAAACCATGATCCAATACAGAGAAAAAAAACGGCGATCGCTTGTGTCAGTGTCGACCTTGACAACAATTATTTCTTCTGCAGCAGCCTTTTCTATTCCTTGTAAAGAACACAGGTACTACCACAGGACATAAAATGTAGTTCTGTGAAAAGTAACCGCTACACATGTAAAAAAAACAGGCTCGATACAAGAAATTTCTAGCAAATGTGAAAGTAGTGCGCACTTGCTGACGTATAGATTTTCGTGGTTTTAACGTGCCCCTCTATAACTCCTAACAGAAAAAAAGGGCACATATGGTTTTTGAAGCCTTGAATTGATGATTCTCACATTTAGATACAGACATACAATGTTGTGAATTATGTGCTGATGATAACATCGGTGTCTTAATACGTGTTGAGCAGTGTTTAGTCTATACAAAATAGCTTCTGTAACACACAGTACATATAAGAAGAATAAGCATATCTAATTTGATTGCAAGCAATGATTCCGCAGAGCTGTGAATCTTCAAAGCTGCATATAATTCCAGAAAATGATCTGGACGATCATTCTGGCTGCACAATGTCTATGTGCGATGGCCGATGAGAAGGATTTGAAAGTTCCCTATGAAGAAGACCCAAGGCACTACGACGAACAACATATTCGAGATGTAAGTGAAAAAAAGGATGCTTCTCTAGATTTTATCAAGATTCTTACCTATTATCCACTGATAATCAGCGCCTCTCGACCGTATGTTCAACTCATAAGTAGTCCTAGAGACACACAAGGCAATCGGTGCTTTACTGATGCACATCACAATGCATCCACACACGGTGGAATGAGCTAGTTGATTCATCCATGTCAGTAAAGGATGGATAATATAGGTTGATCACAATTAAAATTCATGGTTTAAAGTATATGATTTATAGTTTAGGGTTAATTTCATGTTGTATGGGGCTTATCATCCCACGCAGCGTCCCTCTGGCCACATCGCTTATTTGTACAGGTGGTCTTCGCATGTCTCTCCCAGTGCAAAAGTTTATGAAAACCATGAAGTGTAATTTTTTTTTTTGAACACCCAGTATTTTGGCACCTTACAGCGGTTGTCTCCCGGTAACTGTGCTTTCAGAAACATTTCTCAACATAAAAGATTATCGCAAGTTTTTACACCAACATCTCGTCAATAGCTGCTGTGAACATTTGTACTGTATAACAAGCTACAAACTGTTACCGCATGCCCACGGTATTTCAAGCATAAATGTAATGCAAGAAGTGCGACACATGTTTAAACCCATTTCTTTAATTTCTTATTTAAACTGATGGACCAGAAGTTCCCATCTGTGGCAGGTCTAGCAATTCATCTGCTACCTATCAAGTTACTCTGCTACTGTGATACTACACTGGCTTACATTCAAAATAACACAAAAATGTATAATATCAAGTGAAATCAAAGATTTCTTGCTCCAAGATAATTGCTAAAATGTTGCCTACAGCCAGTCATCAAAAATAAAGAGCTACCAGACAAAATTTGGCCGCTGAAATGGTATTGGAAATTTATTTCACTTTACATTTAGATTTAAAGGAACTTTAGTATTTGTTTCTTTAAAAAAGAATGGTTCGGTGCTGGTTGAATTTTGTATAAAAAGAAAAAGTGGTTGCTACTGCGGCGTATAACGGTTAAAACTGGCCATTTAACCCTTTCAGGCGCCACCTATGAAAAACTGTCTGTAAATGTGTCAAATTGATACAGCGTTATTTCAAGGCACTCAATATTCTGTTGCAACAAAAATAATGTCAAAAATATGTTAACTTTATGCGTGTTATTGTAACTAATTTCCCAATTCAGTTGTAATTAAATATCTATTTATTATGAAGTCATTCATGCTCTGTTTCAGCATAAACAGAATGCAATTGCAGTGTACAAATAGAGTGCAAATTCATATTTGGTTACCGTCCATTTTGAGCAAAGAAAAAATACTTTTCACATGGCTCCCAGGAAGCAGCTCGTCGAACGACTCGTTGAAGTTGAACGTGGATGTACCTTCAGCGAAAAGATTTCAGTCGTAGAGATGCATGCAGGTGCGATTGGTCATGTTTAGTACACATAGTCAACAAGCGGCAACGCGTTCTTTTCCGTTTCGTGCTACCATGGTGCCAACAAACAGCGGGTGATGAAACAGCCGGCTTGCTCGACGTACACACTTTTTCCCATAGTGCTCTGTGCGCCCGCAGGGCGTTCTCGGATTGCTTGAAAAAGGTCTATCGAGTTGTTCTTCAACCTCACTGAGCTTTAGGCGAAGTCGGGGAAAATGGGCGGTACTTGTAACATTACTCACACTCAAAAACAGCATTTTACTGGCAAGCAAACTGTGCATACCCACTAGGCTGGTATAGACAGCTTCTTTATTTTTAGGGGGGACCGGAGGCGGGCAGTAGGGCTTGCCTAATTTCTGTGGCACATATCTGCTAGGAACTGCTTGGCACATACCTGCTAGGCTAGTTATAGCATCTCTACATTTTAGGGGTAGAAGCTCCTTAGGGTGTGGGTCTGTCCCTCCTCTGTAGTAGTAGTAGTAGTAGTAGTAGTAGTAGTAGTAGTAGTAGTTGTAGTAGGTAGGTAGCCACGTATGAGTAGTGGAATGCCCACTCCACGTGATAACAATGAAGTATAAGCGCGTTCCAGTATAGTGGAATGTACCCACTACACGTGATAACGATGAAGTATAAGCGCGTTTCAGTATAGTGGAATGTACCCACTACATGTGATAACGATGACGATGACGCTGATGACCATGAAGTATAAGCGCGTTCCAGACCACACATTCTCTTTCTGCCATGGATGAAAACGATCGAGCTTCGCCCACTCATCATCATTCACTTCGTGGATGTGGCGTGATTTTTTAGTGGACAGGACGAGTGGTGGGGAACACCAATGAGCTCATTTAAACTCAACTTTAAGGTGGGATGAGACTTCTTTTGGCCAAAAAAGTTCAATTTTGTGACATTGCAATCAGGTGTTAGAGAATTTCATTATCTTTCAGAAAGTATGCGATATTCGGGCACTTGCGGTTTCAAAAATAATTTTTGGTCCTTTTTTTCTTTGACAAGTTGACAGGAAGTGCCCTTAGAAAATTTTAGCGTTTTTCGTGAAACAGGATTTTTGGAGTTTGTGTGCACATGTTAACTAGTGGCAATTACATAAGTGGAACTAGAATTGGTAGCCTAGGTGCATTGGTATCTTTTTTTAGTATAAAAAAACCATTCATAGGTGGCAATTTTCATACACTGACAACTGTAAAAAGAACATAACAAATGTAGTTTCAGTTCTACTTCTGTAAAGCGTTAGTAGCTACGATTGTGCAAAGCTGCAATTATCTGCACGTAGCAGATTTCAACAAAAAGTGCATATGTAGAGACACTGGAAAAACAAAAATAAAAAACACTAAACACAATTTGAAACTAATTTTGAGCTCCAATGCATCCTGCGACTACCTTTAAAACACCTTGCAAATTTTACAGTCACAGCTTATATTACCCCTGCTGTACTGCCAAATTTTAAAACTCACACTCAAAGTCTCACCCCACCTTAAGAGCTCCGCTGTAAAAATGAAGAGGAGAAGGTTAACTACGCACTGAAGAGATTCCATGGAATGGAGTGCACACGTGGATTGCACGCATGCCGACTGCTCCCTACCTTTGTGAAAAGCTTTCCTATACTCATTTTAGCATGTTGTTTAAGCTTAGAAAAGTTCCTCGGGGCTCTTTGAACATCACATGAGCCTTACATGTCCCACTTGTGCTTCCAGATGATTAACACAAATGGAAGAATTTATGTCAAGAGTCGAAGCTACAATGTAATGACCAAAAGGCGATGTTACTCAATAGAGAGACAATACAAATACGGCAAAAGGGAGTGGGTATATACATTTCGCTACAGGACCCCGGAACGACCAGACGTTCCTGTGAGTACTTGGATCGGCATTTACCACATACTTAAATAACCGCTTCTTTCATAGAGCCTTTCACTTTGAACAGCATCGCATTCAATGCAACGTTACGAATCAAGAGAACTGGAAACCACTCCATCGAAAATGCAGCAGTCTACACGTTTAACAAAGGTGAGCTGGTGTTGATCATCATGAGTAAGCCGACCACATAGGTTGTCTTCAAAACTGTACATGCAGAGTCAAATATGAACAGCTAATTACGTTGCGAACATACAAAAATCTTGTCGTCCACATCGGAAAACAAACACACTTTTAAATCTGCATTAAAATGATGCGAAATGGGTGACAGTTGGAATATGTATGACGCCACTATGTCATTTGATCTGGTCATATTTCAATTTTTTTTCAATCACTATTTGCTGTCGTTACAGCAAAAAGTAATAATATTACTGCCAAGTCTGGTATTTACTCTAATGTTTCCTTGGGTTTACTTCCAATAAACAAGAAATGGTGAACAATTTATAATTTTCATTAATGGTGAACTAAATATTTGTCTCTCTGTGTCAGGATATCCTGGGTTTACCCACAAGCTTATGACTTTTCAGTATTACTACGGCTGTATGATCCTTGTTGTACGCACTGATAGTGGCAAGAGAGGTGCGTACCTTTTGATTTTTCATCACTAATATGGGATGAATAGGTACATGATACGCTAGACCCAAAAATACTTGATGGACTAAATCGTGTGAAGTGCCCCCTCTACAGCATCTGAATCACAGCCTGCAATCGCTTTTGGATGTTAAGCTCCACAAACCAATTAACCAAATAAAAAGTAACATATTGTAAAAAAGGAATAAATGTTGCACTAAAGAAGAAAGCAAAAGGAAGGGAGATTTGTTTTTGCTTTTTTGTACGATACTCAAATTTTTCTGTGACCATGTACGTTGTGCCATGAGGCTGTGATAGATTAAGCTTGGGATCGGCCTCTCTAGATTGAACAGATGGTCATTGTACTGTACCGGTATCAAATATGAAACTTTGTTCTCATTCCTTTGTCATCGTGATGTGGCTCTGATTCAAGAGGTGTGCTCCACTAGCTTCTGACCAATCACAGCTGTGAGTTGTGGAAGAATATTGTTTTGTCATTCATACATGCAGAACAAAGTTGAATCTCAATCGGTAAATACATGTTCCATTATCATAATTCAGTAAATATTTGGCTTGTAAAGACTAACAGTTACTGTAAAGAAATGTAAGCGTTCCTTTCAAATTTTGTTAAGAGACCTCAGCAGCGTTGGTACATCATGAACTGTGCCTGTCGTACTTGGGCTTTCTAAAAGCACAGAAAAGTGCTAGCAGATTTTAGCAGTCTAAACGCCTTTTGCTTGTAGAATTTGTGATACTGTCTTTCTGGGCCACTAAGCAATTTATACATTCAAGTACAGATGGCGAGTTTTGCCCTTGATCCAGATACTTTCATATTTTAAAGCAGTAGTGTTAAGGAGCTTGTTTCACAGATATTTCGGTGTCAATGTCGATGTAGGTTGTGAGCGAAAAATCAGCATTGTCTATGAGCGAGAAATCAAGATAGATGCACATAAATAAACAATAAAAAACTTTTGGGTTGAGTGGGGATTGAACCCAAGCCTCCTGCATGGCAAGCAGGTGTTCTACCGCAGAGCCACGCCAGTGCTTGAAACTGTTTAAAAAAAAAAAAACCCTATGCGAATGGCATGTAGCACGAGAAGTCTTCTTAATGCACGGAATATTGGATGGCAGAAATCAAGAATCGCACCAGGCTTCAAAACACGTGAATTGCACAACGATTGGGTGGTTTAAAGGCCGACCCATTACAAAGCACTAAGAGATACTATTTAATTATAACCTTGATCAGCATAACGAAGTGTCCAGGTGCGTGTCTTGCCTTACGGATGCGTAGTGGGTACATGACCAATATGCAAAAGGAAGCATTAAGGTGTAGTGGGAATCCTTCTCAACCGTACTTGCAGTAGACATTCTAGGATAATTTGAAACAGCCAATTTTACGCGCACAAACAGTCCTTTTCTCGCGGCATGGTTGAGGGGACTAGCGGGAAGCGAAGCCAGGCAGGTGAATGAGAAGACCATGATGAATGAGGCCTGATCACGTTATCGCATTCTACGCTTGAAGGCAAAGCTCAGGCATCCTGAAGTTTGCATTCGGTGGATAAAAAAAATGTAGAATTAGTTGCAGCATACTAGCTCAGGCTGACTTCTCTGCCTTCGTCTAGTTCTCTCTGTATATATATACCATATTGAAAAACGTAAAGAAATCAATGGCATCAGAGTGATTTGGTGCAGGAACATTAGTGCAGTGTTGCCACCTGCTGCACATTTATTTGGCTTTTCTGGTCTTGCTAAGCATACTCAATCCTGTGGCACACACGTTTTTATCTGCAAATGACTTCTTCATTTTGAGTGGACCAGCGGCTAGCAGTGAGGCTTGCCCAATTTATGTGGTACAATCGTGCTAGCAGTCATTGCGTACTAGGGACGAATTTTGATATTGCCCAGCTAATACAGCTTCAATGCAATAATTTCAGAGGTTTTACAAGCCAAAACCACAATATGATTATGAGCCACACCGTAGTGGTGGGCTCCGGAAATTTTGATCATCTGGTATTCTTTAATGTGCACTGACATCACACAGTACACAGGCCTCTAGCATTTGCCTCCATCCAAATGTGATTGCCGCAGCCGGGATTCAACCCGCGACTTTCAGGTCATCAGGCGGAGCACCGTAACCACTGCACCAGAGTGGCAGATGAAACGTTTCACGACAGGCGCTTGAGACCGGAAGTGGAAACTAGAAATGAACTGAAAACCAAAAGTGGCAATCATAAGCGGTCGGCAAACTCACTCATGAGTCGCTCACTCACACTCACTGAAGACTGGAAGTGTGCACCCCCCAGTAATGTGACGGAGTGAAAGTTAAGATAAAAAACATGGCTGATCCCTCCGACATAGGAATCGGTATAACACGAAAGTGAAAAGTGTGTTCACAGAAGTAGTGCTTATTGTGCAGTGATTATCAATTGCCGACCTATGGTCCTATCTACTCATCTTCAGCTTTACTATCATCGTTATACCGCTTAATTTTCTACTCAGATCTTTTCAAAGATATTTCAACAATGTGCTACCTGATATTTTTTTTTATCCGACAGCGTGAGTTAGGAGACGAGTAGCGATGAACTGCACCCACAAACTCTTTCAGGGAAGTTCTTGATAAAGATATTTCGTGCGACAGTATTTCAGAAGATGACCTTACTGGGTTGAAACCACTGATAACTCGTATTTGAAGGTACAAGATATGAAGGCGTATCGTAGAGCACCAATTATGTAAGGTATTGGCGTTAAACAGCATTGACACCAAGATTGAAAAATCTAATTATACGCTAATGGACTCATGAGTCGACTCACTCAGGCTCAGGTGAAGCCATAGTAGTGGTCTGAATCAGTCCGGCTGAGTAATACCTCCGTGAGTTTGAGTTCGAGTGAGTCTGGTCGAATAAAAGTACATGACTCTGAGTCCGAGTTAGCCCAGTTGAGGAAAATTTTGGTAGAGTCTGAGTTCGAAAGCGAGTCCTCAGAGCAAAATATATTTCTTAGTGAGTCTGAGTGAGTTCGAATTTTTTTGCCGACCTATGATCATAAGTGAACTGAACACTGGAAGTGTGCACACCCAAGTAATGTGACGGAGTGAAAGTTAAGAGCTTGAAAGTTAAGATGAAAAAAGTTAGATGTGACCTGAAAGTCATTTGACTGAAGTGGAAAGTAATGTTAAAGAGGAGAGAGATGTGTGGTCTTAAATGTAACATTGTCTCTATTCAATGTCAATGCAATGATCGAGCTTGCATATTTTTTCTTCCTCCTGTTCCCCCCCTCCCCCCCCCTTCAGGTTGCGAACTGATGCAAACGGCTGATACGGTGGGCACAGGTGTGCCGTCGGTATGCAAGCGTCTGTACGATCGCGAGTGCTGGGGTGACAAGGTTCGGCTTTATATGAAACGTTGCAAAAGTTTGCCAGATTACATCATACCGCGCTGAGTTATTATTATTTTTTTAGAGTAAACACTGACCTCAAGGAAGACAAATTGGCATAGGAAAAGAAAATGTTGCCCACGATTTGTCCACATGGGTTTTGTAAGAACTTTCCCTTCCTCCAACTAGTAGAACTTAGAAATAAAAAACAAAAACAAAAAAGCAAGCCAACGGAATCACAAAAAGAACAACACAATATAGTTACCTTCCTTGTGGGGACAGGAAAAGGAACCTTATTTGAAATACACAATTCCTAACAGATGCATATATATGGCTCAACACAATTAACAAGCAAACAGCAACCAAGTACCGGTTCTCTTTTTTATTTGCGAAGACACGTTATTCATGAGGCTGTCACTGTTCATATAAAGTGTACATACGAAATAAATGTTTGAATAAATTACACATGTGAGCTTTGTGAATGCATTTTGTGGGCCTGATACAATTTTTTTTACGAATAAGAAACTTTAGCGGTTATGGCTGATGTTCTACTACTTTCAAAGTGAAGGCAAGGTTTTGGCATTTTGCTGAAGGTGCGCACTTAAAAAAGCTGCATGATGAAGAGCATCGGTGACAGCATCGCAGTTGTCTCAACTTGATAGTGCATGAGACGGTGCTGAAGAAAAAAAAATTTTGCGCCGCTTCAACTGAGTCAACTCCGAGAAGGCTGATTAAACAGCGCAGCTGGTGGCATCAGCGCGCCTTTCCTCCGCTTTCTCCAGTGCTCAGCGCATCCTTGCTCCTCTCTGACCGGCACTATTTATGCTCCAGAGCACTACCATTGGTCGACCCCTTTAACTAGCACAGCCAATCCTCTCTACCCAGCTTCATCCCCTCCATGTCGCCACCCTTCCTCTACAGGGCTCAATTCACTACACTAGGCTTCCCCTTTCACCTACTTATCTTTACCCATGCTCGCCCTCTCCTCAGGCTTTGCTCTCACAGCTGGGCCAGCAAGTGCAAATGATGGGTCCTCACAAATTTGACCCTGGCTTTAAACAGCTTGAAATGTATAGCCCATCCAAGATGGGACAAAGAGAAAACACATAACACACATACAAGCGCTAACTTTCAACAATGCCTACATTGTTAAAAGTTATCATCTCTTGGCATTATTGAAAGTTAGCGCTGTGAATGTGTGTTATGTGTCTTTCGCTTTGTCCCGTCTTGGACGGGCACAGCGTTCGAGCTGCGGATCACCAACAATTTTGCCATGGAACTTTAGTTGATTAAGCAGCTCCACTGTTAAAATATGAGTATCTGACAGCGCTCAAAAGAAACATTTATAGAAATCTACCTGAACATTTGCTATATGTTCACCTCACATATGCCTACGTGCCACAAGGTGTTTTGCACACAACTGCTCAACAAGGACACTAATGTGTGTGGGTGCAGAGCTCACACGGTGACCGAAGCCAGAATGCTGCCCTGGCTCCAGTTAACTGTTTTGACCAAACTGGCTTCAACATGCACGTCAACCTATGCATAGCGGTTAATGCCTTATATTTGAAGAAAACTTTTTTCGGCACGAACTAAATGTTAGCAAAAGAACACAATGAACAAGATGGGTGACCAACTTCCAACTTGTTTAATTCCAATGAAAGAAACACTATTCAAGCACACTTCAACAAACTTACCTATTAGAGTGTGTCGGACTGTGCTCGATACCATGATACATATAGAACCGCTAAGGCCAATATATATATTGGTTAAGGCTATATATATAGTCAAACATACAACCTAGATTTCCTACAACATAACGTCGTAGTTAGACTACTGGGCTGCCGTGGTTTTAGCACCCATCACAAAACATGAAAAATTTTGAAACACAAGTTCTGTTCTTTGCGACCATTGTATGCGTCTGGAATTCTTCAAAGGTACGCTAAGCGACAGCATAAGAATTCAGCTTGAGCTCCACTCCCAAAGATGTATGGACCACCTGCTTTACCAACGACATGCGGTATACTGAGAGACACAGATATATAAGGAACTCTGCTTTCGCTCCAACTACTAACTAACCTAATTGGCTGGTGGATATATACAGATTTTCTTAGAGTTGAACTGTGAGGCCAGTGTATTTGCTACTGCAATCCTTATTATTGCAGAGTTACAATTCAGTTTGACGAATAACGGCGAATTGGCACCCGGTGAACATATCTAACACAAACACAATTGCGATTATGCGCCGGTATGATGCTATGCCTTTGACATTGTACTGGACCTGTATGTAGCAAGCCACCGTTTGAAAAGCGCATTTTAGCAGTGCCACTTTACTGAACAGTAAGTACGGAAATATCATATTATTGTGGTTGGTACAAACTTTTTCTATAAACGTTTTAGCCATGCATTTCTTCATAGCGTACAGCAACGTGACAAGATTATCAAAGTGGCAAAGGCCACCTAAGCACCAGGGCCTCTTGCATTTTCACCTATATCAAAAATGTGACCACAGCAGCCGGGATCGAACCCATGCCTTTTGGGACGGAATTTGAGCATCATAATTAGTGCACCACTGTAGTGGCTAATGTAGCTCCTTGCCTATTTCAACATGTCAGTACTAAATGCATTATATGAACATCCAAATGAGCTGACCTTTCCAAACAGCTTGGCCCTCAGTGATGCTTGCCTCGATTTTTCTTTAGCTAAGCTTAATAAAAATTTAATAAGGTAGAAAGGCAATAAAGGCGACAGTCTAGTTAGCGAATATTGTAAAAAACAGCAAAACAAGTTTGGTTTACTGCCTTTCAACCACCTTAGCTGGTCTATACCCTAGTAATTTAAGCTCCCAGATACGGTTTGGATGTTAAATTTTCAATTGAAAAGGTAAGTCTTTGTCTTCTAGTACGGCAAAGTGCATCGCACACTGCGTGATGTGTGTGCACGGTGACACCTGCTCACGAGTCCATTTGCATTTTTTGCACTACTTGTCATACATGTGCGTGGCGTCACATGTGGTATTTCAGAAATCACAACAAAATCTTCTTAATAAATTATG
>JALIZH010025255.1:0-16648 GCA_030522465.1 Rhipicephalus appendiculatus
TGACAGAAAAGAGATGTTATAAAAAGGGAGAAGAAAAAAGAAGAGAAAAAAAGGAAAACACTAATACGATAAACGACACTGCTTAGAGTCTGTCTCTGAGACCAGTTGCCCGCAAGAAGCGCAACAAAGCTCTCAATGCCTCGCGTGCCGAGGACGGTGTCGGCCAGTGTCCTAAGACCCGTTCCTCCGATAATGGGTGATTGTCCGGTCCATCTAGCACCTTTTTAAGTTCTTTTCTTGGCGCACTGAAGCGAGGACAGTCACAGAGAAGATCGGCGATGCTCTCCTCGTAGCCACGATTGTCACATGTCGGGCTGCTGGCCATCCCGATTCGAAACGAATAATCATTCGTAAAGGTCACCCCGAGCCACAGGCGGCACAAGAGCGTCTCCTCGGCTCTGGTTATTCCTGACGGAAGACGGAGCTGTAGATTTGGGTCCAGGTTGTGAAGACGGGCGTTGGTGAATTCCGTCGAGTTCCACTGTGTCTGTGTCAGTTCTCGTGCAAGTGAACGAAGCCTTGTAGCAGCGTCCGTTCTTGATAACGGTATAGCTGCACCATGGAGAGCATCATGAGCAGATCGGGCGGCTTCATCTGCACGGTCATTTCCGTAGATACCGCAATGGCCCGGTATCCACTAATAGGTTATGTTGTGCTGCTTCTCTACAGCCCAGTGATGTAGAAGTGTGTCGTCCTCTTCTCGTCCGTGTGTTCTCGCGCTAGTAGCATCCGCCAGTGATGAAGTAGTCTTATGTCAGCGACTAACTGTTCGTTTGGTCCATGACGATATGGCGACATAATGCACTGAAGGGCTGCTCGGGAGTCGGAAAATGATGAACAAAAAAGGCACATGGAGACTCCATTTGCGGCCCTGCACTCATAACAGCCAAAGAAATGACTTCATCGACTCCGTCAATATTACGGCCGTAGCCGATCTAAACCCCCCAAAGCTATTGCAATGCCACATGTTATGTCAGCATTTTATTCTTAGTGCGAGCCTGCCGCGTTGCTGAAATATTTACTTATGCCTGCAATTATCGCTGGCGATCCGCCATACTTGTGCGAGAGTGCAATTAGCCTAATGTTAGGTGACTTTTGGCTGAAAGCCAGCTCCCAGTACACGTGGTGGATTTAAGCATTACTCGTATGACTGAAAAGACGCGAAATCGCGAATGGGCGTTAAAAACAAATAACAGAGGGGTAATTATGGACGTACAGATTTAGCATGTGAGCACCACTCGTGCCATTACTGAATAAATTAAATCAAACGTGGCCGTTTGTCGTCAACGCAGATTCTTTTTTTAATATTAAAATTTGTATAAGGGTGTGGAATGCTTGCAGTTTCTGCATTGGAGTTCTAAGATAAAGCGTGCGCACTTTAACCCTAGCACTATGGCTCGGGCTATTAGTACAGAAAAAAAAAGAAACTGAAATAGGCAACTAGCTGAAGAAGAGGAACGTTTATACTGCCAGCCGCGAGATTTAGCGATCGCCCCACAATCTCTCTCGCAGGGGTGTGTGCGGACTAGGCTTACCAACCGTACCGGATTTTTCGGGACTGTCCCAACATTAAATACAGCGTCCCGAGTCCCGCGTCGTCCCTTTCAGAACAGATATATATAAGTCCCAGATTCGTTCCGGACCACCCAGTTAAATGTTTTATGTGATTCAACGCACGCCCAACAAAGCGCTTCGCGCTACAGGAACATGAAGTTTGCACGAATCGCACGCACGAAGCTATTTACGTTGGCTATGGCTGCGATGGCTGCGAGGGGCTTTAGCCACATTAGCTGAACTACCGCGTGAAGTGTGACAACCTTTCCGAGTACATTCTTGTGCAAGAGGAAGTGTCGCGAGTAGCACGCAGCCAGATGAAGTACCACTTCAAGAGGCCACAGCAATATAGAAACGATGGAGTTGTCGGGAAGACACTGCTATAAAGAAAACTAATTTCACTGTCTCCCTATGATAGCGCACGCCATCCCCCCTCCCTTCCTCGTCCCGATTCCCGTCATTGAAGAGTTGTTAGTCCTGGTGCGGACTGGTATTTTTGCAAGCGGGTGCGTGGAGCGAACTCGGCGAAATTAGCGCACTTCATGTGTAATGGCTGTGATTCCAGATGAGTCGAGCTTAATTAGCAACAACTGTGCCTCTATGCGATTGGAAAAATAAATTGTCGGGAGCGTCTTCTGCTTCGGCGATTGAAGCTATGCAAGATTGCCTCGCCGTCTTCTGCGTAGGCCGGTTGGAGACGAGTGTCAGCTTCGGACTGCTGGCTCGAATGATTACTGCGCGCCGTCGGTCTTGTGAACACTGTAATCACAAATTCATGCTACGTGTGCTTAGCTCGGTAATCTTGATTGACCTGCGATATGAGTGAAATGGGCGTGTTTGTTGTTGGTCAATTTGAATATACAAAGTGAACTATTTAGGCATGAGCCTATACAGCAAAGTTCTTCTGTCAAAATAGTTTTCTAAGACTTATAGTACTTGGCAGCCATGACTTGAACAAAGACAGCGCATGAAGCATTATCCAAAGGGATTATGCGCCGAGAAAAGAAAAATGAAGGTTTGTAAGTTAACAGCGGAGCTGCTTAAGCCGACTGTTAATCGGCGCAGAGCGAACAGAAAACTGCCATCATCAAGAACCGGCATGCCCTCATTTCTTACTCTTCATCTTCTGCCTCGCTCCCAGAACGCGTGCTCCAATTTGTCCGGCGTGGGATCCGATTACTGTGATGCCCGAAAGAACGATTACAGACCGAGAGAGAAAGAAGGAGATAGAAACAAAGAGAAAGGGAGCAATACAGAAAAAGAAAGGGAAGAAAAGAAAAAGGGATGCTCGCCGTCGACAGGTTTTGAGCATACAACCTTCAAATAACGCGTCCCACGCACTTATCAATTCAGCGTCGTCGGAGGTCATCCTCCCGTGCTCTTTCTCGAATATATCAGTGCATTTAAAGAAGGTAGTGTTAGTCAGCGTCACTCGAAGTCCAT
Organism: Rhipicephalus appendiculatus; assembly: GCA_030522465.1. Lineage (NCBI taxonomy): Eukaryota > Metazoa > Arthropoda > Arachnida > Ixodida > Ixodidae > Rhipicephalus > Rhipicephalus appendiculatus. The sequence goes on from JALIZH010025255.1 coordinate 2,998, forward strand.
GACGGCGAGTGTGGAGCACTCCTATTTGCCTGCAGGCTTCACATAGCATATGATCTTTTTTACGAACTGGCAGCTGTCCAATAATCCCCCCGCACACTGCCTGAAGGTCAGAGCAGGCTTAATCAACTGGAAGAGCATCGGATGCGTTTGTCGAAGGTTGCACGTTTGGTCCCTGCCGGCGGCAAGGTGCCCTCTCGTCCACTTTAATTTCTCCACATTTCTCTCATAATTACTACAAATTATGTCCCCTACACTATCCTTGGCATCATTGTCTGTTAGTTCTCATTAAAACTGTGTCTACCAAAGAAAACGAACCCAAGCATTCCCCCCTGTTTTCGTCCATTCATGGCGATGTTCTAGTTATGGCAGACTTTCATTCCTTCTGGTACTATGCGATGGTCAGCTGCCAGCTCGTTGAAAGATCACCTGCTACGTGACGCCAATAGGCAAAAAAAGGGTGTTCCACACTCTCCGTCATGGCTAACGAGAGGGGCTGACTAACAGTACCGGGATTGAATGCACAGATATACCGGCTCAAGCTTGCGGGAGAACGACCACCAACGGTAGCTCAATCGGTAGAGCTTCATACACGTTATTCGAAGGTTGCGGATTCGGTTTCCTGCCGGTGGCAATTACCTTTTTCTGCACATCACTTTCTCTACATTTATATCATAATTGCTACAAATCACATCCCCTATACTTTACCGTGGCATTAGTGTCTTTTGATTCTCATTAAGATTAGTTATTGAGGAAGTCACTCACACCGAAATACTTAAGCGCGACATCGTATAGAAAATGATGTCAGCTAAGCAGCACGCACGGTAGGGATGCTGCGTAGGCTGAGTTATAAACGTCCTAGATTGAACCGTGATGTGCTCATTTTCATTTATAGCATGTTAAAATGCATGTTAAAAGAAGTTGACCCGCAGGCGCGGAAACAAGAGAAGCGATCAAAACAACACAAAAGGCCTTCTCTTGAGTTCTTGTCTGCAAGACAACTTTTACGATGAATTCATGCCCACTAGCTTATGTTTTCATCGTTCTAAGGTGAAAAAATATTTTCTTTTACGTTTCGCTCCCACACATGAGGATTGTTGACATTCAATGTTTCACTTTCAAAAGGACTTCTGTGGGGGAAACGTAACATTAAGGTATATAAATTTTGACATTTGGTCGGCGTATTTCATGGACGTTTATATTGTCCGCACGAAATAGACTAAGCGAATTATCATAGAACAATGCCGGTAAAGCAGTTGGTAAAAGTTTAAAATTTAGATAGGGCTAGGCCTGAAGAAATAATGAACAAGACGTATTAAAAGATTGCCCGTTCGATAGATGTCACAAAATCAGATTGCATCGAAGGCGTTTTGGTGTCTCGGAACTATAACTACAAGGGCACGGGTTTCACTTCATGTAATGGAAGCCGCATTTGTATGGAAGCGAAAAGCAAAAATACCCCGCGCTATAGAAGCCACAGTGGTTAAAATTAATATCCTGGGTACAACTACAGCGTACGTAGTAATGAAATCATAGCATGTGCCATGATACTGAGCATTTCAATTTCGGTTTCTACGGACGGGCGATCTCGCACACAGCAAGCTGAGCCCGGCACCGCGTTGCCCAAAGCCGCAACAGCGCGCAGAGCTGCCTTCAATTACGCAGGACGTTTAAGTTACTGAAGCGAGTGCCTTTCGCAGAAATTCCTGAAGGTTGTTCGTTGAGAGATCATGTGGTATGAGCGGAACGACGCGAAAGGCGTCCCAGTGAACAACCCGACAACAGCGTCGAGATCGGTAGTGTCTTTGGGGAGGGGGGGGGGTGGATTTGAGAATAATGCGATAATGGTCTCTGTCCCAACAGTCCCGTTCACGTCGCCATCCAAGTGCACCAAACCCTACACACTATGACAAAGCGGGCGAGTACGATGAAGCCCGTGGGTGGTCTGCGCGGCGCTTCGCGAGTGTAACACCGTTCAGCGGCTGGAACTTTGCGTCCAAAAATGTGTCCCATACATGATTCCCACGATGTGATGAAGTCATATACCGCCATACAACGTGCGGAGCGTTAAAGTGTTTTGCGACTAATATAGGGCACCCTGCGTGCTGTGGTAGAAGAAAAGGAATCCATCCCAGTATTACTCGGGTAGAGGATCAAGTGTGCGGATTCGCATAAAACGATAGCAGGATTAAATCAGTTTTCTGTAGGTGGATTTTAACCGCGACGACTTCCTGTGATTGCGAGCACCATTTTTACAGATCAGTGGCAATTTGAGGCACATGTTTGTATACCTATAGCGTGGTTTTAACTTGCTGGACATTGCTTGAAACAGAACGTCGATCTGGCATGCTGGTGTTAGCATAAAAAATGAATGATATGATTCTAACTGTGGATTTGGTTCTTGTACTAGTATCGCCCAATAAGCATGACGTCCGAGGCAAATCTTTTTGCGAGGTTCACATAACTTTCCCAGTAGGCCATGAAATTTCTATTGCAGGAAGTTTTATGACACGGGGCGTTGGGACGACGTTATTCAGGGAAGATTTGAGGCCAGTACTTGCGACAGTGGCCCCAGCTGTTGAACCACGAATTGCAAGAGTCCCATAGGTGTCGAGCCCACAGGCGATATATGGGGCTCTTAGATAGGCTGGGCGTTTGTATCACGCCATGGTGTGCATGAAGATGTGTTAGTTTGTTAGAAGTTCTCGACGGTGCCGAACATGATCTATCTTCTTTTGAAGTCGAGCGAATTTCGTATGGAATATTGCTACTTCATTTGGTGTTTCCGTTTTTGAAGGAGAAGGCGCAGACATGGTCAGAAAGGGCATCCCGCGTGGCCCTTTGGCAGCGCCACTACAACTTTTTTTCCGGTGGAAGGCGCAGCCTCGGGGAAGTGAGAGTCATCCGTTTGTAAATCTGCCAATATCTCAAAACGGTTGTTCAGTTGCTGAACGCGGACCTGGTCTTGACGGCTCGACTGTTGACACTTACGCCTACGCTTTCGCATGGCGTTTCCTTTAGTCGGACATTAAGGTGACGTTAAGCCGTGGCCATCGCACTTGCAAAGACCGCAGGGAAAATTGGATCTGTGTTAGCGTCCGGCTCTGTGTTAGGGCTGGATGCTTTGATGTGTTCATTTGTTAGAGCATCCATAGCAAAATATGACAGCAGGCTTGAAATGTCGAAGGCGGAGTACACAGCCGTACCAGTACATCTTCTCCGGCGTGGTCAAGAGATCTTGCACAGTGACGAGAGAAGTAGCACTCTTTCCCATGTGGCGCGTGGCAGCAACGGTATGTTGTGGGCAGAAGAGCTCTCCGCGCAGGGTATCTTGGTCTTCCCTTGGGTCGACGCCAGCAACCGCGTGCCACCGGAGGCCAACGCCCGGGGCTATATAGGCCTGGACAGGTATAGGATTGCCGCCTGGAAGAACAATCTGACTAAGCTGCGGGAGTTGGCTGACCGCGTCTAGTGATGGTATCCACACTGACACTATTTTTCTACCGATGGATGCTGAATTCTTTAAATCCCGCAATTTGTAGAGATGCGTATACAGTCGCTTGACTGCACTTCGATGGTACTGCCGAAAGGTCGACGCAGGCGCGCGCTTTGATAATGGCCTTCTATGGAGTCGGCATCTCTATATCAAACCAGAGGGAAGGGTTCGTACAGGCGCGCTTTGCACTGGGGGGCAGATTCTTGTTCATTTCCCAAGTCCGTGGCAGTTTGTGAAGGAAGACGCTTACCATGGGCCTTCAAGGCAGCAGCGTCTTGGGCCGAAGTGATGTAGACCAGCGATCAAGTGGCATCAGACGCCGTCAGCATTGCCAGTAGTGTTGCGGAGAGAGGCGTTGGCACTTGTAAGGTCCCTTAGGCACTTTTGCCCACAGACGCCACGCAGCGTTCCGTACTGCAGAGGTCGAGATGGCACACCGCTGATTGTGGTGCCTACGACTAGTCCGGCCTACTTGTCAGCGATCGGACAGTGGTGAGCCCGATGAAGCCGCGGCTTACCGTGAGTGACTATGCCTCTTATCAGTGGGCTCCACAAGTGCTGCTGAAGTCCTAACGCACTTTCGCAAGAAGACATGTCCGCACAAACATTGAGAAACGGTTAGAATAAACGAGGGTGGCGATGCGGGCTTGTTGGTCTGTCATACTTCCTGGATGTGGGCGCTAGAAGACGAGGACGAAGGGAAGAAGCGCCAGTGTGTGTGTCCTTCTTCCCTTCGTCCTCGTCTTCTCGCGCCCACATCCAAGAAGGTTAGAATAAGGTAGTTGGGACAAATCTAACTGATAACTACCAGCGCCCGGTCGAAAAAGGAATTTTTATTTACGTCACATGGTTACATACAATGGGTTACAGAATGGTTCACAGTCAGTGTTTTACATGTCCACAGGTTCCGCACAGTATTATTACAGGTACTACTTTACATATTCATATTCAACACAATGACACACAACAAAGAGAATCACGTTGTGCGTAGGCCTTGTATCGGGTCGCACAGCAGTCGAACTCTACTGTTCGCGACTTGCACAAAAGCACAAGACCACCTTTTTAGGAACTCTTCTTCCCCTAGCGAAAACAGCTCGGTTTCCAAGTGGTCCATTACGATATTGTAGGTTCGCGACAGAATTGGCCGCAGATTCCTGCGGGCCTTGGCTTGGTTTACTGCTAGTCTCTTTACACTATCATACGAATTGATTTGCCCAAAAAGCCGAACCATTCATACGGAATCTGTTCACCTTAGGCCCGAACGCCCTCCATTTTTCACCGGTTTCTTTACATAAAAAAGTAAAATCGTTTGTGAACCAGTTCAGCGCTGCGAGCTGGTTTAGCACGGAAAATCTTGTCATCAGTACGTTTCTGAATGCTGTTGACCTAAATGTGCCAACCTGAAAGACTTTCGGTAGCCCTGCTCAATAACTACACTCTTGAATTTACCAAGCGTGTGATGTTTTATACCCTTCTGTTTAATTTGGGTTTTCTTGGTAGTTCGGCAACTTTTGACAGGTGGTAAAAGTAGTCGGCCCAATGACATATTGGAGACAGCGATTGATGTTTTTAAATGCGAATGCATTTCTTAGTCGGGCTATGTCAGGCGTCGGTGTCCGCATCTCTCCGCTCTCACTCCCTCTCCCATAGCAACAGCTGCGGGCGCGCGCGCTTATCCTCGCCCCTAGCAACCGGAGCAGGTGGTGCGGGCGGAGTAGCGGAGAGTGAGTGGAGAGGAGGAGCGCGCTCTGGTGTGTGAGGGCGCTCGCATCGCGGGAGCTCGGCGGAGCTCCCGCGTGTGTGGAGAGAGTGGTAGGTGCAGTGCTTCGCCGCTCCTTCTCTCGCCGTTCGCTCTCTCTCCTCCCTGCGCCCCCACTCTCCCGCCCGCTCGCTCGCACGTATATATATATATATATATATATATATATATATATATATATATATATATATATATATATATATATATATGAATGAAAAATAAAAAAAATGAAAAAAAATAGAAAAAAAAACAGGCGCTGCGCCGTGCTCCTGACCGGGCTGCAGAAATTAGGCGCCTTTTCCTTCTTCGAACCACAACCACCATATATAAATGGAGTGAAGCGCGCGCGAAATGCATTCGCATTTCCTCAAGATTCCCTTCGGGGAGGTGGGGGGCATTTTTTTTCACATATATCAGTGAAAAATATTGAAAATAGCAGTAGCAGGTGCACAGCACACCCATCACGGTGTAGGAAGGATAGGTGACATCATCTCAGAGACGCAGCGGAGCAGCGGCGTCCCAAATTTTTCACGTTCGCCGTCTTTTCACCAGACGGCGATCGGTGCATGGGGGGCCGGCAGAACCTGTGTAAAACTGCTGGGCGCCACTGCACTTTGTTCTGGCCGCGACGCTACGTTTCATGTCAAAACGTTTTTATTCTTTACGAGTGAAAAACAGCGCTAAAAAGACGAGACAAGAAAAGAAGCGGGACCACGACGATTACTAACCAAATGCGTTTATTCCTTCAGTCAGCTTATATATACATCAGCACTGCACAATGAAACGACAGAAAGTTGAATACTCAGCCTGCACTCCCTCCTTCCGAATACTCCCTCCTTCCGAAAGAGATAAAATTCATATCCCATTCTTCGCCCCATTGCCTCTGCGCACTCTGAGCATTCAACTTGCTGTCATTTCATTGTGTAGTGGTGAAGTATATATATGCTGACTGAAGGAATAAACGCATTTGGTTGTTACGCGTCCTTTCTTGTCCTGGTTTTCTGGCGCTGTTTTTCACTCGTAATCATGAACTAACCTGCCCAAATGCGTACCTTACTGTCTTTATTCGTGTTTCCTGAAACTGTTCGACTCAGTAAAAGTTTTATTTCATTCTGTGAACTTATGTGATGAGCGTGGGCCCTGGGAGCGATTTGCAAAAAGTGTTTCGCCCCACGTCGAAAGTCAGGGTGCACTGAGAAACTCTCATTGCTTTCACGCCGAGACAAGAGCGCCTTCGAGCATGGATGAATCCCATACATTGCAAAGATCGGATGTTACAGTCTACGGACAACCTCTGGGAAGGGCACTTCGAGGCACATATGGGGACCGAACCCTGGAAGGCTCTCTAAGCAGTAACGTCTTCGAAAACCCCGGAAAGCATTCCTTTCAAAATATGTAATGCCTATAATAGTGCCGGACTGCCCGAGCTATCTTTCGAGATAAAAAAAACAACGAAAGTGGCTAGCTGAGAAGCACGGCAACAGCGCGCCTTTAAAGATGCAGTGCAAGAAACCATGTATCTGCTTTATATACGTTTTCCTGATTAATAAAACTTCAGTTGTGAGTGTAAGCGCTGTCCTGTCTGCTTCTTCTTGTGTGTGTTTAACAGAGAAAGCTGTTATGAGATCACAACAAGGGTGTCGTAGTTGTCCGCCGCTGCCGCCGCCGCCGTCGCCACCGGTGTCCGTAACCGCTATCGCAAGAAATAACAAAAAAAAAAACGAAATAAGAAAAAAGACGTCCAGCTTGGAACAGGGTTCGAGCCTGGGTCCGCTTCGTGCCAGCCCAGTGTTCTACCATTGAGCCATGCCTGTTTTTTTGCCTTTCTTTATTTCCGGTTGGACGTCACACACACGGGGACAAGAGAATTATATTACAATACACCAGAAACATACAAAACATGAATGACACAACAAAAAACACACTGAAAAGCTACCACGGCCTTCAAGCACTGATAAATAAAATTACAACTTAAAATTCTTTCATATTAAGCAGGGCTTCCACCCTTCCCAACCATGAAGGAACACATTCATTTGTTTTTTCTACCTCGCTAAACTTTTTATACTTATTTTAAAATACTGTCTAGCTGGTCTCCTGTCAGGGTCACAGTAAAATCCAGGCATTCGAGAGCGCCATGAGTACAGGTACGGCCATTGATCCATGCCAGTACATGAAAGTCCTGCGCACAAAAACCCTATACAAGCAGTATGTCGGGAAGGAACCGCGTTAACACGCACAATATAACGTGGTAGAAGAGTAAAACAACAACCAGGCGTCACAGAATGCGAATTGTGTAACCAGGCGTCACACAATATGAATTGTATTACGAGGGGGTCGTCGAATACTTCCAATCCATTACAAAGGGCTCAACCATAATTCTTCGTCGTCATCAGCCACCAAATCAATTAATAGAGTAGTGGGTACCTTACAAGCGTACTTGTATTAGTAGCCGTAAGATAGTTTGAAAAGGGTTTTAGAAATGGCACTCTCCCAGCTGTCGCTGGGACTGTGCTGCGCTTTTCCGCGCCGGCCTGGTGGTTTTTTCGGTGCTCTTCAACCAAATTTTCAAACAGGAGTACAAGAAAAGCCCAGGAATGGAGTGACGTGGTTTTCGGTATGGGTTCTGCGAGTGCGCTTTGCAATTCTGCGAGTGACGCTGCACGTACCTCCGTACGTGCAGCGTCACTTACGAGCAAGTGTGTGAACCCAAACAAAATTCTGCCACGCTCGCTCACCACGTTGAGGCACCACTCCTTCCATACACCATTACATCCCTCTTATGTTCTCAGCGTTCAATTGCGTGCATGTGCGGACTTTCACTACGTCCATCCCCGAGCTCGCATTTTCCAATGATTGTTAAGGCGAAAGCCTTCGATGCCTCATCGAACGTGAATAGTGACCGTCGACGTCACTATTGTGGCCGTTGGAATAGAGACCATCGGCGTCACTATATTTCGAATCACATGAAGTGATTCGAAATATAAATTCATAATATGATGGCGACAGCGTGATACAACAGGTCCGAGACATGAAGTAATAATGACGTCTCCACGGCACTATCAATGCTTAACAAGAAGGATTCAACGACCAGAAAACTCGGAAGAATTGCGCAATTCCGAGATCAAAGGATTCTTGAGGGCATGCAAGATCCAGGAAGGCTATATTCGTATCAGGATTTGCAGCAGGCGCAGACAGCAAAACTCACTAGAATGCTTTTCGTCTCATCGCCTGAATGAGCAAAAATGCCGGCGTCAGCCCGGTAGGTCTACAATTAGGGTGCCCACTTGGGGCTTCTTAGTTTTCTAATTGCATGTCTACTGTTGAGCGTAGAAGACACAAATAAGCAAGACATCGTTTCATACCGCCTCTGCGTTGAACGCTACTTCTGGCGTTCCGGTGCGTAATTTAGAAAATCTAAACTATAGAGGAAACAACGACATCGTTCCTTACTTTTTCGGTCGACGTGCATGTGACTCCGGCAGTTCATGGTCGCTGTTCACCAGGTCACCCGGTCTTTCAGCTGCAGCCATTCATCGACAGTGGCGGAAGATGCTAAGTATGCACACTACAGTAGAAGCGTGGGACGTGGCTAGAGTACTTGCTTAATTGCTAAGTTAGTTATCACCAAAACCAGTTTATACCCTACACCGTCATTCGACCGAGGAAGCAGAGATGAAGCTTCTAGGCCTGTCTGATGGCTGGGCCTTACTTTTTTATTAGTGAAGGCGGACTGAGGTTCGTTTATTTTAATAAAGTTGTTCTCTCTCCCTCTTTCCACGGCATCAGATAGGGTAGCATCAGATGGGGGGAACACACCGCAAAAAAAAGACGGGGACAAGGAAGGGCGACGCACACAGCGCTGACTTACATCACCTTTACGTCTTTCCTTGTCCCCACCTTCTTTTGCGGTGTGTTCCCTCCAATGTTGAACCAACACGCCCAAGCTTCGACGCTAAGATCAGATGGGGACGTCATCACATGAAATCGTTCTTTGGCCAAAGGTCGGCTGCTCCCGGAGGCACTGGAAAACCCCGCAGTGAGGTGACTAAGCTTACAACGTATCTGATGTCAGAGGCAGCCCAAACTTAGATTAAGGAGCACAAAGCTTTCGGGACGGGAGAAGGAATCGAGAAAACCGAACTAGAAGACAAAGAACATGCGATTCGCCTTCGAGTCGTCTTAAGGCGAATTGATGAGAGACCATGTGACTTTTCTATTGATAAGCCTACTCAGAACGGCGTCGCGAAAGCCGGTTACGAGCGGTCATGCCGAGTTTCCGGCGGGGATCGAGCTGGGCTCAAGGAGAACAACTCAGTTTCTCGAATATCGTCCCATGTCTGATCGATATTCGTAGATTCGTGGTCATTGGTAACTTTCAAATGGACAGAACAAGGCAGTTACGTTTTTCAAGCATTTTTAATTAGTTAATTCTACTGACTAGCGCTGGGGATCTCTCTTTGCGTCTGTGATAAGCGAACGTCTTTGCGGTCATTTGTTACTGTCGTCATTGTCATCGTCACTATCAGTATAGCCTAAATGACGATGTGAGGTAAGTTCTAAGGCGAAAGCCTCAGATGCTTCATCGAGCCCGAATATCGACTGGCGTCCCGCGTTGGCGGCGTCAACACGAGCGATGAAAAAATTGTCGTCACGTGATGACGTCACAGCGACGTCACAGATCGCCGAAATTTCTGACGTTGTTATTACGTCACGTGACTTCGCATGACGACGCCGTCGCGGCGTCGTAGTTTGGTCAATGATGGGCCGATCTCCATCTCAGGTGAGGTGCCTCCGATTTTGGAGGCAATGGAAAAAGCACGTCACGTGTAGGGAGCTTTCGGGGGGCGGCGGGGCAGGAATCGACTGAGGAGAAAAAGATGGCTTTCTCCTTCCTGTCGTGTACGGGGAGCGCATAAGGGACACTGTGAGTTATTTCGCGTAACTTTATTCAGAAAAAAAGGATTGATCATTTTTTTCTGTAATTGTTGATTTTGAGTCAGGCAGTGAGTTAGAAGCGCATCGTTATTATTACTACTCTCATTAAAGGCGTGTGATAGCGGGATGGAGAGTTTATCAGGTCATCGACAAGCAGAACCTTGGCAGCACAAATGTTCGCCGTGTGGTCAGTGAGTTGGCAATCGCGCTTCTTGAAAAGGAGATTGCGTATTTATCGGGTAAATGGTATTACCAATACACGTGGCGGGCATTATGGTTATCGATTCCTCACAATAATCATGTGATAGTCTGACGTTCCTTTGTAGTCGTTATTGATTATATAAGTTTCTATATAAGTTTATATAAGTTATATAAGATTATATAAGTTTTATAAGTTATATAAGTTTATATAAGATTATATAAGATTATATGATTTATATAAGTTATATTGATTATATAAGGCTGCCATAAGTTTCCACACGGTTGTTCTTCAGTGCTTGTTTTGTCTGATTCTTGCCCTAAGTCCCGTTTTCGGACTGTTTCTGTACCAAATGGTCCTTCAAGATACCCCTCTGATATTATTATTTATTGAGTGTCATATTGTACTTAATGCGCAAATGATTAAAAAAGAATTTATTGGTACCAGTTCACTCGTATACGTGTTACGTTTGCAGTTCAAAGACCCAAATATTTAAAAGTATGGTAATAAGATCAGCTCGATGTGCAGCAGAAAGAGCATGCTGGTCTAGCAAATCGAGTAGCTGAAGAAACACAGATGTCAAGAAAGATGAAAAGAACTTATGAATTCGTGCTGCCCCCCCTCCCGCCGCCAGTGAGTGCGCTGCTGAAAAACGAAAGGAAGATCAGCAGCCTTCATAGTTAAAAGCTACAAAGGTTTGGGGCATTCCCACTAAAAACTAAGATAGGCAAACGTATCAATAACTTTCGCACAACGGACACGCTGGCATGGCTTAGCATAGCAAATTAATTTTGGCCCATACTGTCAGGTGGAGTGCAACACACGCTGTCGGAAGAAGTCGACAATATCAAAGAAAGAAAGCTCAGTGAAAAGAAAAAATATAGAAAGAGGTAGAGCGAGTGAAGAGCAAAAGGGTGGCACACCACAGGAAGAAAGATTCCCCGACAAATAGCCTCGTGCATTTCCGTTCGATCTCCCCATTAAGCGGGCCGTTCGTCATCAGTGTAGGCGGAGAATGAAAATAAAGTATTATAAATGAATTGCTCACTTGAAGATATGATGCCGTGTCTTACAGTGTAACCGTCGATATTGCCACGCGCGTTCCTAATTTTCAGAGTTGCTGTATTCGGTTTTCGCCCACAAAGACTCTGAGCAACGCTCATCGCAAACCGCGCCTCTTTGTTCGAGAAGCTTCGCGATTGTTGTAGATCATTTTGTTAAGATCGCGCGCAAAACGCGAACGCTCGAGCTTATTCCAGAGCTTGCGCGACAACCAGCGATAAGGCTGGAATATTCGATGCCACACTTATAAATGCCGACGCGCTTCACCGGCAGTCAGTTGATCGACGGCCGACGCTCTGTTCGCCGCTATCAGTGCCAGCGTGTATTGCTGTAATCTTACTTTCCGTTTACCGGCCACAAGTTCGGCCTAATAAACAGTTTCATCTTGGACACGTCGCCTGCTGCCTTCGTCGACGTCACAACCACGTGACAATATCACTGATAGAGCACTGAGGTAAAATAACTGCGGCAGTGCTGTTATTGGTCATTTTTTATTTTTGCTTGCACCATCATTGTAAATTATTTAAAAGCTCCATGTATGGTGCAGTACAATTTGGTCTGATAACTTGGGAGAGGAGAAGGAAGATTAACAATTATTCGACTTACAGGACATGACTCATTTTAGCCAAGCATGTGTGCATTTCCCTGTGCCTAGTCAAACATCTACAAGTAACAAAGCTTTCGAGCTATCTATGTGCTGTATCTGCTGGGAAGTGCGATTGATCTCGCATTTATGCATATGCCCAAGATGCCAGCCAGTCACGTAAGCAAATCGTTTTATATGCTATTCTAGTGGGTGGTGTCTGGTGGTGTTATCAGTTTGCCACTGCAGCAACTATTTTACGGTCCGTGATACATGCTGGCGACGGCACCTAAGAAAGGGGATAAGGACTTGGTCGCTGAGCCAGTAGTAGTAGTAGTAGTAATAATAATAATAATAATAATAATAATAATAATAATAATAATAATAATAATAATAATAATAACAAAGTCACAGTTTCGCCGCACGGGCGAAGCAGTGAATGCGATAACAACAAATTCGACTGTCACGCGAAGAACGGCAAGCAGATCGACACGTGCAGCGAGAAGAAAGAACGCACGAAAAGAACACACACAGGACAAGCGCGAACTAACAACGTTAACAGCTCAACACTCGACGCACTGCTCAAACACAAATGACGCGCGAAACGTTACGCACATGTATACACATGATGAGCACGAACTAACTGTGGTGTCACGGTTGTTACTTTACTGTGTTTGAACAGCGCGCTCTTTTCGCAAACGGGGGGTCTGCAGCGAATGGAGGGACCTTCGTGCGCTCTGTCGTTCCGGTGAAAGCCCAAGACGTACCATTCTCCCACACCGCCAGATAAGCGTGCGCGCGCACGGGTGACCATGCACCGTAGGGCAAAGTACACGTTTACTGACAAGCGCACGCATGGCATCGAGCGTGGGGCCGTGCGTGTCTTTCGCGCCGCCATCTCGCCATCTCGCTGGTAATGCTAAGAACACGGTGATATTCCCCCCGTGATTGGCATGCCGCCAACGGTAAATGGTGTATATAAATAGCTTGCCGTGACCATGTTGAAGGATGTGCGCTTTCGTGGCTCAGTGGTAAACGCTGCGGTCTGTGGAGTGAGAGGTCGCGCGTTCGATAGCGTGCGTCGGAATATATTTTTCTGAAGTATTTCTATTTGTGGATTTTAGATATATATACATGCATATACATATACGGGACATGACGGTGACGGCGACGCCGACGGCAGAAAGCAGCCGAGAGTGTCCATATAATTGCTACCGCAACAATAATAATAATTGCTGCGGTTTTACGTGCAGACACCACACTATGAACGAGGCACGCTTTCATACGTGCCTTATGTAAGTGTATACGCTCTTATGCACCGTATGAATGTCACGCATAAGGGTTCATAAGGTCCTCCTTCATATGCTCACAAGGCAGACTACGGATCAATTTTGACCACCTGCACTGTAAAAAATGTATGTTAATAACATAAAATTTACAGGTATTTTTTGTTTTACCTACATGAAATTTCTTGGATTCAACAAAAATAGATACTCTGTTTTTGAAATGATGTAATTTGTCAGTTCAACCCTGTAAACAAATAGTTTCTGTAAATATCAGAGCCACTTCGTAATAAAAATACCAAACGTTGTTAGATTTTACCTGTTCTTTCACAGAGAA
>JALIZH010025256.1:0-19985 GCA_030522465.1 Rhipicephalus appendiculatus
GGTTGTTTTCCGGAAGTTGGTTGAACTAGGTGGATATGTTGAACCCCATAGAGTTCTGAACAGTCATTGTTGCCCTGTAAAATGAATAACGGTCTCAAACGCCATTCTGAAGCGAAATTTCAGGTAAAATAGTGTTCGTATAGGGGCCAATTAAGCAAATGGGCTTGTATAGGCACTTATAAGCATTTAGGCCTGAACGCCAAAAGTAGATATTTATAGGCACTATAAAAACAGTCTAAAAGCCTTTCTTAACCTCTAATTCAGGCTATATCGAAATGACATGATAGGAACGCCAGGAACAAAATAAGCCTTTGCCTAAAATCCGGTCTTTAGTGATCAGATACAACTCTATTTTTGGTTAGGTGGAAAGTCATAATCAGCGCTATCACAGCTCTGCTAGAGTCTCTGCCCGTGCTATACGCATTAGCAGAGCACATACCTGGACCACGTTGATGCATATAAATTACCTTGCGGGTACGGGAAACAACTGTTTTCATTGAATTCCTTTCTAATCTTAGTTTACGGGGTTTCACGCACGTGCCAAAACCAAGAGAATTATGCGGCAAACCGTGGTGGGAGACTCAGGATTATTTTAGATTCCCTGAAGATGTTTAACGGGCACTGAAATCTAAGCATACGGGTGCACTTTGATTTTCATCCCCATCTAAGTGCGAACGCCGTGGCTTAAGTTGAAGCCCAAAACCTCGTGCTCAGACGCACGAAACTGTTTTCATACAGAATGGACAACTACATAGCACTACCTATGGTTAATGTTCACATGAAACAAAGGTGCATGCGGGCGATGCCCTGAAATATTGTAACCAAGTGTGCCTCTTAGGAAGAGCTCCTCTCAGCTGAAGTTGCATTGTGACTGATATTTTTAAAGGAAATTGGAAAATGAGCTCGAAACACGCCGTCTCGTTGCTTTGTATCTAGGCTTCCGAGAAGCGAAGTGATTGATTGATTGATTGATTGATTGAGAGAAAAGAAAGCGACGTGGTACGAAAACTAATGTTAAAATATTTCCATGTCTACGTAATTGACATGGAAACATGGTTTATATGATTATTGTGGAATTATCCGTGATTTTCTTATTCTTTTTTCTAGCCATGTTTGACCGCTGACATCATGCCAGAAGAGGCTGACATCGTTTTAGCAGCAGCAAGGCAATTTCTGATGACCATGAGTGTTGTTGGACATCCATTAGGTTAAATATAAAGGGTGCACGCCAGTGGGTCTGAGACGGTAACAATCTGCAAACATTCTAGCACGTTCTACACGAAATCTGACGAATAAAAAAAACCTGCATATAGTAATTACACCTAATATATGTGGTTAACTTGGATAAAGGAGTGTAGACACAAAAATATTTTATGACAATGTTATTATGTTATGTGGGAAGGCCGTTTATTGAGGGTACTGATACCACTCCGTAATATAACAATGGCGTAATAAGTAGTTTAGTATTAGTGAAATTACGTGGTGCATTTTACGATCACGAAAATTACTGTCACGTGGTGGATAACCTTTTAGCAACTGCAGGAAAAAGCCACATGGTACTTTATACACTTCCTTGAGACGGCTAGAAGGCGAAACATATGCTATTCTTTTTCGGCTTCTTTTTCTTAGTCGATTGTATTGATCTTCCCCCTCTGACGCTTTCTACAGCACACCTGGCATTCCAGTTCCTCCGGTATCAGTCCAGCCTTAACTAAGAGGCGATGTCACGTGCATACCTAATCATGGGACGACATAATATGGGATGCCATGATGACGTTACAGTTGGCGTCACAATGACGTAGTTTATGACCATGAGGTACTTGTTGGAACGTTGCATTAGGGTGGCTTGTTGGGCAAGTTGGTACATAGTCTTGGTGGGAATACCAGCACAACCAAAAAGAAAGCAGAAGGAACCGAGACAAGAAAAAGAGACAGAGACAGGAAGAATGCTGGACTAACAACTGACTTTTATTCGATGAACCGCGAACAAGAAACCGATATGAACATGCGCGCAAACAGCAATCACACAGAAATGCCCCCTATCACTACATGCTAGAATCACCGTCAAGGTACCGAAGCTCTTTGACATTTAGAAACGTAGATGGACGCGCTCACACACTCATCAGGACCAAGTTTGTAGATCAGAAACGCTTCAATAATTTCACGCTGCTTCTGCGTATCAACCCTTCCGGTCACCAAAACATTGCTGAATAGAGGGTTGCAACCGCACGCCTTGCAATGAATTGGCAGATTCCCACCCGTGCCCGTAGGAAGTAAATTGGCGTGCTCGCGCATCCTATCATTGACACACCTTCCCGATTGCCCAATATATTCTTTGCCAACAGGTCAAGGGAATGCTGTAGACAACGCACGCCTCGCATCTGCAGAATCTATTGACATGCGCAGTATTGCACTTAGACGTACTAGCCCCATGCTTCGCAACGCGCTTACAAATGTTGCCCAAAATTCAGGGCGCAGAAAACACAAGCCTTACGGCGTTTCTTGCCGCCACCTTCTTAAAGGTTGTGTGATGCCCCATGTAAGTATGGCATAACAACCACTTGCTTCCTCTCTTCACACTCCTGACGCTCTCTGAAAAGCTGTTTCTTTTTCTTGTGCAGGGATTCCGCCGCCGCCTCAATGGTAACCCAGAGAGTAGCCTGCATTCAACAGCCTCTCCACCTGCTGATGAAAACTGCTTAGCATTTGATGCGTACAACTCTTTTCCAATGCATTGGAAATGCAGAGGTTCACAATAGCTCGCTTAACGAGCTTCGAGTGTGAAGACTCATACGGAAGAAGCGTCTTTTTAGTCCTAGGACTGTACATCCAGTAAATAGGACAAAAAAGTTAGTGACAAATCTAAAAACCGGATGGAATTATCGAGTGGTTCTTCATGCGTGAAACGTAGACTAGTGGAGCAGGACTGAAACACTTGCAGTATGTCCCGAATGGCACTGGTGAGGCAGTCATTTGGTCTAAGATTTAAAAGGATAAGAAAGTCGTCTACATATCTAAAGATACGGGAGACTCGGTCATCATTTAAAATTGTACACACAGTGCTGTCAAATTTCGCTAGATATATGTTACATAAAATGGGTGCCATGCAAGAACCGATGCACACTCCATTTTTCTGGGAAAACAATTTGCCGTCGAAATCAACAAAAGTAGACTGAAGATAAAACATTAAAAGTTCCATGAAGCTGTTCGTCGACAGGCCGCAGCTACTTTGGAAGGCCGTCTCCCCGTTGCATTCAATAAGATCCTGAACAGCCGCAAACAGTTCTTGATGGGGAACGGAGTAATAGAGCTTTTCTATGTCCACCGAGAACGCAGAGTTCGCTGTCAAATCTGCCGACTTCAAGACACCAATCACTTTCTTGGAGCTGTCAAGTGACAAAAGGATCAGCAATGGTCAAAGACTTCAGGGCTCGTTGTAGGAACCTCCCGATTAACTTTTGCCAGGAACCTGTTTCCGTGATAATGGTTCGCATGGGGTACTCCAGCTTGTGGGTTTTCACCGTAAAGAAGGCAGAAAGCACATAACCCTTATTATTCCTGACAGATTTCTCCAAAGACTCGAGGTTCAGGCGCTTTAAAAGCTTAAGTGGCTTCATTCTCACTCTGGCAGGCTTCTCATTCACCTCGTTGAAGTTCTTAGCAATGGCATCGCTAAGCCTTCTTGTCAAACGAGGCATTAGGAAGGACAACAAACCCACCTTCTTTCCTTCTTTATCCGACTGCACCACGCTGAGGTTATGGTCCACCAGAAAACGGACCACTGGCTGCAGAACTTTCTCAGTGGGGGCGTGACATGAACTCGACTTCATCAGATGGTCAAAGTCCCTCTGAAAGGCACCTTTCCCTCTCTTCCACAGGCACCTTCGCTGATATGTCGCGAACCGTAGCGAGCAACTTGATGCCGAGGCAAACGTGGCACTAGGGCGAACTTCGGTCCTTTCCGCAGGAGCGCATTGACATTGGCTGAAACTGAGGCGCCGTCCAAATAAACCAAACCCCCCCGCACCAGACTTTTGTTGAGGTCTCCTCGGTACATGGCGCACAACTTCACGTCAGTGGCTTTCTGTCCAAAGCCCCGCACGATGAACCTGTTGGCGGAAAAGAGAGGAACCTTCACGGTCGCCATAATCTTGCAGGCAAACTATCTTCAGCTAGTCCTTCCAATGCCTGACCTGTCTCCACGTTTCTGCAATCAGAATCTTACAAATCCTCTTCCAATTCCTGCAGTCCAGCCTTTTGGAGCTTCGGTACCTTGACGGTGATTCTAGCATGTAGTGATAGGGGGAAGCATTTCTGTGTGATTGCTGTTTGCGCGCATGCTCATGTCGGTTTCTTGTTCGCGGTTCATCGAATAAAAGTCAGTTGTTAGTCCAGCATTCTTCCTGTCTCTGTCTCTTTTTCTTGTCTCGGTTCCTTCTGCTTTCTTTTTGGTTCTGCTGGTATTCCCACCAGGAACGCTGCATGTTGACGCCGACGTTGCCAAGAGGGTCACGTTTTGCGTTTACGCATCTAGAGCTTTCTCCTTAATAAGTATGACGTGACAGCAGCGCCACATGGAGTGCCAAAGCAGTGATGTTAGGAAGCCTATGGCACTGTCTCCTACGTACATTCTACACGTGCAGTCAGCGTCAAAAGTGCATAAACCTGGAAACAAAAGAAAAGCCTGGATATCCCCACTGCTTCTTCAGTCAGCCTTCAATTAAGATTTGTGACCTGGTCTAAAACGTGCTAGGAACATGTACTTTGCAGCTTTAGTGAATACAGCCAAAAATTACAAGTAAATTTAAGTTTTGAAAGCCCCTGTGGCCGCTAAAATTTTGACGTCGACTGTATGCCTCCGCTTTGTGGCAGCAGTTCTATCCGAAAGTCGCACCTGTGTCTCGTGCAACAAGACCGCGTCGTCGTCGCTGTCGCAGTCCGACGAATCCGACCATGAGCGTCCGCGTGCAGGGGAGCTTGTGGGAGGTGGGAAAGCATTTCGTTTTCGATACCTTGGCATCAGACACTGAAATATTTTCAAGTACACGTCGTTGCACTAGTTCGACACTGTGATGAAGTGGAGTGTGGATCAACGTGTAAGTGTGGAATTTCTGTGGCATATTTCTTCCTCAAATCACACACTTACTCATCTTTCATGGAACACCACGTATAAAGTTCGAAAGCAACACTTGCGCTATGTAAGGCGCCGAATCGAAAGATTCAGGGCTACCTTGGCCGATACGGGTTCTTCACACGGGCATCTCAATAGATTTATGCGCGACTTGAACTGGTTTGAGGAGAACATTAATTCCCTCTTTAGGTTTTTTTTTGTGCACAAGTTCACTTAATAAAGAATTTTACTTGGTTCTTTCAATATGCTTTTGGTGTGCCTGCTTAACTGCATTACATGTCTACTACACGACAATATATTTTAAACAATAATAAACTGCACGAAAAGACGAGGACACAACAAATGTACAGAACACTACGAGCTCAGTATTCTTTTTTTTTTTTTTTGGTCTATGGAAGTCGGTCCACCGAAGATACTATCAGTAACTCTGCGTCCCCTCCCTCGTATAATCATTTTCTCGACAGAAGAAGGCGATAAGTATGTATAGTAGGCTTGGAAATGTTTATGGTTTTTTTTTCACTCTCACCGTGGGGTAGGGGTGCACCCGCATGACAATAAATCGTAGAGAAGGTATTAGGCCAACAAAAAACAATACTTTGTTTCTTTTTGTCTTTTTGTCGATCCTGGTGGCACACTTGTCACCACCCCGTTATAAAGGGGACGATCATAGCATCCATTCATTCATTCACCAGGGTGCCCTATTTCAAATCGCGTAGGAGCAATGCAATACGCACGACGTCGTGCACGTAAAACCGGAAGTTGCTATACGCACGACGCGGCGACGGTGCTGCCAACGGCGGGGAGGTGGCGTGGGTCACGTGGTGGCCGTTGCTGCGTTGAGCCGGATGGGCGACCTACGAAGGCACGCGGCTCCTTTTTTTTCTTTTTTGTCATCTTCCGCGGGCGCTTCGCGCAGAGGCAAGTTTGTGTGCGTTACGAGCGGTAAGCATGGACTTCGAAGTTGGATCAACATTCGGGACGCACGATGAATTCAACGCAGCCTTTAAGGCGTTTCAAGAGAGGAATCGCATGCTTTTTTGCAACTAAAGCCAGTTGACGTTGTCGTTGACGTTGTCAACTGTCGCCTTACAGCCGGCTTAGAGCGATTGAAAGCAGAATTGAAGTATGCCAGTGCCACGTACGTTTGCAAGCACGCTGGTACTACAAGGACAACGGGTGCGGGAATTCGACCACAGCAAAGGTACGTAACATTTTCTTCAGTTTTAATATCTGCCAGCGTCTACGATTGCACGTGCAAACTTGCGAGGAACTGAAAACAAAAGCAGCCAGGCAAAGAAAAATCCCAGGCTCTAAGTCACTTCTAATTTCAATAATCAGCGTAATTTCACGTTATATTTTACATGAAACAAAAACAATCTGCGCTTTGTTATATAAAAGCATTTCTGAATTTAACATGCAGCATCAGAGCTGGGCCCGAGTTAAAGCTTCCTGCTAAAGCAAATAAAACTTCGGGTTGCTACATGTCAGTTAGAATTGCTATTCAGCGCAAGCTTTTCCCTTGTTTTTTTTTTCTTTTTTGTTCTATACAACGGCTGTTTATATTCTAGGACAATGAAGGAACAGTGTCCAGCTACTGTTGTGATTGCAGCACCGTCGAATGTCTCAGCAACTAGAAGTCCCAAATATAGAGCTTCAACATAACCATCAGGTCAGCAGAAAGGTGTACATACATGTCGTACCCAGAAAACCGACGCCTGACAGACGGGGAAAAACCCTCTGCGCACCCACTAATGGAGATGAATGTGTTGCCATCAATGATTGTGGAGAGGCTGAATCAAAGTACCGATGAGTAATCTTTAGATAGAACAGTGTAATGATGCCCATGGAGATGGAAATTCTTTCGTCTCACAAATGAAAGCATTTAATTTTATTCCGGGATGAGACAGCTGCACAAGAGGGATAATTTTGATGCACACGTCAGCTTCATCGGGAAAAAGAAGGTGGAGTTAATCATGTTATTTTCCAAGCAGCGACAGGAATACCAGATTCGACGTTCGCAGAACACACACTCGCTCAAGGAAGCTAATTTTTGTTTAATGAACCTTTCTAATGAAGGTCCCCATAGTGCCGCCATAATCTCCTCTGGGTTGTAGATATGCGTGACTCCCCCCCCCTTCCCCCCCCCCCAAAAAAAAAGCGCTGTCATGCCCCAAGCGTGGTGCGTCTACTCGCTAGTCTGTGTGTTCTAGTGCTACTGTTGTTTGACGTGCCTCCGCAATGCGCAAGTGGTTCTGAACGAGAAAATGGGAGCAGACTGACGCCAAGCACGTTTGTGTCATCGGCTAATAAATGCGTGCGGTATGTGTGCAGTGTCATACGTGTGCGTTTGACGAGACAGTAACCGGAGAAAATGCGGCGAGGTTTCTTGGCGCCCGCGCCACACTCTTGAAGGCGGTCCCGCACGAGGCGTTGCAGCACGCTTTTGTTGTCACCTGTTAAAAACGTGCAGTAAAGTTGACGATACGCCAATCGCGTGGCCGAGTAGATAGCTGAAGGCGCTTAGTGTGATGTTCTCACTGAGGGGGAACATTGACCTACAGGAAGCAGCTCGGGTGAAGCCTAAAGGGGCCATGACACGGTCACCCAAGAATTTGTGGTTTCCAGTGAAAACTAGAAGTAGAGGGTCTATTATGCCTTTAGGTATTTGAGAAGTGGGCCATAAGGAATATTGTTATGGAATAATTTTTCTCAGAGGGCCCTGAACAGGCTCAAGCGTTCACCGCTCTCATCGGCTTCCTAACTACGCCTCCCATACTTGCCCACTTTAATCCATCTGCTCCCACGGAGGTCCGAACTGACGCAAGTGGGCACGGTATCGGCGCAGTTCTCGCTCAACGGCATCACGGTAGGCAGTGCGTAATAGCTTACGCCAGTCGCCTGCTCTCTCCCCCTGAGAAAAATTATTCCATCACCGAGAGAGAGTGTTTGGCTTTAGTTTGGGCCGTCGCCAAGTTCC
The DNA here is from genome assembly GCA_030522465.1 of Rhipicephalus appendiculatus. Taxonomy (NCBI): domain Eukaryota; kingdom Metazoa; phylum Arthropoda; class Arachnida; order Ixodida; family Ixodidae; genus Rhipicephalus; species Rhipicephalus appendiculatus. Next base: position 8,109 of record JALIZH010025256.1, read on the forward strand.
GGCCATATTTAGTTGGCCGCATGTTCACCGTCGTTACAGACCACCACGCCCTCTGCTGGCTCACTTCTCTGAAGGACCCGACTGGACGTCTTGGTCGCTGGGCTTTGCGGCTCCAGGAATTTTCATTTAGCGTCACCTACAAATCTGGCCGTTTGCACACGGACGCAGACTGTCTTTCTCGTCATCCGGTGGATCCTCCTGATCCCTTTGCGCATGACCCGGACAGCTGCGTAATGGCATTTACTGACATCAGCGATATGCGCACCGAGCAACGGCGGGATGAGTCCGTGCTTGCTATCATCGACGCCATCCAATCTGGCAGCCACTACGCCGAATTCTGTATTTTCGTGCTGCATGACGGTATCCTCTACCGTCGCAACGTCAGCATTGAAGGCCCAGAGCTTCTGCTTGTCGTTCCCCGTCATCTACGGCCCGTCATACTCGAACAACTTCATGACGCACCGACGGCGGGACACCTCGGAGTTTGACGCACATACGACCGCGTGCGGCGTCGGTTCTTCTGGCCTGGACTGTACCGCTCCGTGCGTCGATATGTCGCAACTTGCGACCTATTCCAACGCCGGAAAAGACCTCCGTTGCCGCCAGCTGGATATCTCCACCAAATTGAAGTCCCCTCTGAACCATTTTATCGCGTGGGCCTTGACCTGCTTGGGCCTTTTGCGACGACTCGGGGAAATAAGTGGATCGCCGTCGCCACAGATTATGCGACACGTTACGCCATAACAAAGGTCATGCAAACTAGTTGCGCCACTGACGTCGCGGAATTTTCTCCTTCACGACGTCATCCTCATCCATGGTGCACCTCGACAGCTGCTTACGGACCGCGGCCGCTCTTTCTTGTCCAGAGTTGTCGACGACCTCCTTCGATCTTGTGCCACAGAGCACAAGCTGTGTACCGCCTACCACCCACAAACTAATGGTCTAACTGAACGTCTCAACCACACACTCACAGAGATGCTTTCGACGTACGTCTCTGAAGATCATCGGGACTGCGACGCCACGTTGGCCTATGTGACTTTTGCGTATAATTCCTCTCGACATGACACCACAGGATTTTCATTTTTTTTATCTTTTGTATGGTCGCGACCCTATATTTCCGTTTGAAACCGTCTTGCCTCCCGTTCCATTGCTACCACGCACGCTCGCGAAGCCATCGACCGGGCTCACGTGGCTCGTCAAGTCGCCCGATCTCGCCTCGCCAGGTCGCAGGATATCCAAAAAGCCCGCTATGACCAGCGGCGTCGTAATATGAAGTTTGCCCCAGGTGACTGGGTGCTCCTCTGGTCACCATGTCGCCGTGTAGGCCTCCCCGAGAAACTCTTGCCCCGCTACGCAGGACCCTACCAAGTGTTGCGTCAAGTTAGCGATATGAACTATGAGATAGCACCATTGCACTTTGATACGTCACCAAGTTCGCCACCTGTTGACGTTGTGCATGTTTCGCGGCTGAAACCCTTCTTCTCTCGCACTTCTTCTCCGGAGTTGCGCCGAGACGTCGCTTCAACGCCCGGGGGTCCTGTTACGGAGACAAAGTGAAGGAAGACGAAGAGTGAGAGAAGCTGACTGGCGCGCGAGTGTCTTAGTCAGCCATCGTGACTCTTGCCTGTGTTTTTCCCAGTAAATACATCTTGTACATACGCAACCACCCCGTAACATATTTCTGTTCAAAACAAGCCCTGAAAGTCGCCGGTGGTGGGCGAGGTTGCCAGCCGGCGACTTTGCCAAGGCGCGTGTGACGTCATCGCAGCAAGGAGCGGAGCCGTCGTCTTCTACCAATGTTGCAGCCGCTGCAAATCGGTCAATTTCAGTGCCAAGCTGAAGAAAGCTAAAATATCTCGATTTCACGTGCAGCTGGCCACGGAACAATACTGTTCGCCGAAATGTAGGCAATTGAATGGCTAGCTGCTTGTTACGCCACGACTCGCGAGTGCGCCAGTGTTGCCCGACTCTCAGGCCACTCGCGTGTTTAGAAAAATATTCAATTATAAATTAAGCGCTCGACGAAACGGGCTAGATTTTCGCCAGCTTGTTTGTGAACGCATTAGGATTAACTCACATAAGACATATAATGATCGAAGATTGGGTGTCACGGCTCCTTTAAAGAGCTAATGAAGTGGTCCTACAGAAAGCCAAAGCAGTAATCTTCTAAATCACATAAGCGATATTAACCAAAGGCCTACGGCTATGCAACTTTAATTCTTGTGCAATCACAATATTGTCACGTCCTCGTGACGAAAGAAGGGGGGCGTGTGTGGAAATATCTTCAATTGTTTTTGAGAAGTGGGATGTTTCTCTTCTTTCGTTTGTTTCAAACGTTTCTGAAGTTAACCTAGTTTGCACAACCTGAACCTTTTTCAACTATTTCGAAAATTCTGCCAAAATCTCAACTCTCCAAAACCGCTCCGAATTAGATTTCTGTCGTTTCACCCCAGGTTATTGCGCTCGTTGCAGGAAAACAAGTCATTCCTAAAGACATCCAAAATCTCAAGAGAGAAGGTGACCAGAAAAGTGAGGGGAGCCAGCTCCCAGAAGAAATAGTTAAACTGACAAATTTGCAGCGAAGATTATCCCTGTGAGCGACGAGAATGATGAACTGCAAATTTTGCTGGTGCAAACGCACCACTTGCAGCAGGCCTTTCAGTCTTTTCCCAAAGTGCTTCTCATTGATGCAACATATCGAACAAATAAGCTTCGAATGCCACTCTATGTGTTCGTTGTGCAAGATGGATCAGGCAATAGCCAAGTTGTTGCTTACGCATTTGTTGCGTCGGAACAGCAGCATGCGGTCACGCAACTGCTAGAGATTTTTGTGAAAGAAAACCCTGATACAATGGCGACAAAAGTGGTAATTGTAGACAAGTAGACAAAAATTTCACTGAAATCAATGCAGTCAGGACCACATTTCCCAGCACACCTGCAATTCAGTTGTGTCAATTTCATGTGCTTAAGGCATTCAGAACTGTTGCAGCCCAGCTCTCAAAGTCGGCAGAAGAGCGCGAACATATTGTCGCTAGCTTTGCAGAAATCCTAATTGCTGCCAATGCTTAAAAGTTTTCTGAAGCAACAACGGAGTTCAAGAGACTAGCAAGTGATGATACGCTTGAATATTTTGAAAAAAAAAAAAACTCGGAGGACATATCACACATCTGGGTGTGGTACCTGTGTGACCGCCACTTTACTAGTGGCAACAACACAACGAACCGCGTGGAATCGCACAATTCAATAATCAAGAATGTACTAGAATCATCCACCAAGCTCCATGAAGCTTTGAACACCCTTCTGCATATGGCAGACTCCCTGCGACAGCAAGCAAGGCATAAAATGACGCTACTGAAAACTTCTGAATTTTCTTCACACAAAAAATCCGAAGCAGTGGAGCTGTTTGCTGAAAAGATTTTGACGCCATATGCTTGCAGCCTGATCAGTAAAGAGCCAACAAAAGCGAAAAATGCAGATATATTGATCAAGCACCTGTCGCAGCAGGATTATGCTGTTTCATCGACATTCAGTGATGCTGTGTACAGCATTTCCTTAAGTACACAGACGTGCAGCTGTGGCACTTATACAAATATGGGCTTGCGTTGCAAGCATTTACTTGCTGTGTGTCTGAACTGCGCCACACAACCAGATCTGGAGAAGATTGTCCACAAACGTTGGTACAAGTCATAGCAACTAGACTTCTTAGCATCAAGCCACCAGGAACCTCAGCTTCCTGGCACCAATCACCAGGAACCTCTAATAAATAGTGAGAACATCTGTGAGAACATTGATGTGCAGTCAATGGCTAGCCCGTGCTTCAAAAACATGAACAGGAATCAACGGCACAACTATGCTCTAAGAACACTTAAGTCTTTGTGTGACAACCTTGCGGACTGTGGTCCCCAAGTTTTCGCAGCGTGACTTTCCCATCTTCACGGATTAAATGCCTCTGGGCTGAGAGGTGAAGAGCCTGAAAATCACTCAGTTGATGGTGACAATTGTGCCCCAACAATGCCCTAACCAGACAGCAGAGACGGCACTACTACAGAAGATACAACCATACCCGAAACGAGCCCACCGTCACCAGAAGTACTACCCTCTGATACCTGCTCAAGTGAGTCAGTTGTAACATCCCAGCCATCCAACACAATTAGATTGCCAATAGTAAAGACCAGAGGACGACCACCAAAAAAAGACTGCTTCAAGCGAGAAAGCGCAAAACACGACATGACAACCACCCAGTCCCATTCAATCATCTGTTGGAAAAGTCCCAGGATGAAAGTTCGACTTTTGGTTTGGATACGCTATCGCGAAAGGCTAAAAAATATTTTATATGCTATATCATGACAAGCTCGGAATCCGCAAAAACATGTACTTGAAACCACTCGCACAGCGTTCCACTCGATCTTTCCACTCCAAAAAGGTCAGCGAAATTTCATGCAAAACTAACTCTTACATGAATTCTTTTTTTCCCCGTACCATCCGAGATTGGAACCGCTTACCCAGAGAAATAATCGAGTGCCCTTCTGTTTCCGCTTTCATTGCCGCACTTCAGAGGACGAAATGATAGTACATTTATTACCAGTGCTGTATCAACGTGTCACAAAAACGTCGCCCACATATCTTGGTTATCTTTGCTTGCTTTTCTGCTGTTTTCTGCTGTTTCTCTTCTGATAATACGGAGTGCGCTACAATGCAAAACGCACTGAACAGACACTTGTTTCTTTTTTTAGTCATTTCAAATGTGAAGTAATGCATTGTGTGAAAGCGTCCCTACCTATATTTGTATACCGAATGCGTGTCACTACAAATTGTATTATTGCATGCAGTGCCGTATTCGACACACCAGCTGACTTTTTCTGTTGTTTTGTTAGTACGTGAGCTCTCTTTTGTTCTTCACGTGCATTGTACTCAAAATGTAACCACTCCACTCCTGCTCAAGGCCTGCAAATTCAGGCCAGCAGTATTCAATAAATAAATAAATAAATAATAGGAGAAGACATGCAACCCTATTGCAAAAACCAGCGCCCCCAGCGTGATCCCAGTACGTTTTTTGGCGCTGGATCGCACTGGGAACACTGGCACACGCTGGGATTCACTGGCACTTCGGTGAGCGCACTGGGACAGAGATGCGTCGCACTGGTAGGGGCGTTGGCTTGGCCACTGTGACGCTGGCGCGTACTGGGAAGCGCTGGAAACGCTGTAATTTTCACTGGAGTGCGCTGGTGCACACTGGAGCCTGCACTGTTTCTTCCAGTGCGGCATGCAAGTTTCTGTAGTGTATGCGGCGGAATGTTTCGGTATCTTTCAGTATAGAATGTTTGATTCGATGGCCTAGCAGGCAGGCCGGTAGCGAAAACTTTTTTCGGGGGGGGGGGGGGGGGGGGCACTTGTTGACAGCCTTGAAAACACCGATTTTTATTATTTTGCCTCGGTAAACACCCCTTTCCATCCGAATTTCGAGGGGGGAGGCCCGGGCCCCCTAGCCACCACCCCCTGCCCACGGGCCTGCTAACAGGTCCCAAACATTTTCACAACTTCTAGCTTGGCAGAGAAAGAGAATGATAAGCGCAAGACATTATGTGATATATGCGAAATCACCGTCATTTTTATTTTTCCCTTTGTAATGCAGAAAATATTGCGTTAATAACACAAAGGAGCCAACGCTGATTATTTTGCTTTTTAGCTTGCTTTTTTTCTTATTCACGCAGATTCAATAACGGCGTTAATTCTTGCGGAGCACGTAGCAGCGATGAATGCACGTTTTGTGCATGCGCCGCACATATACCAGTCTGGCATCAGGGATGGGTTGTTGTAATGATTCCATTTTGCAGTGTTTATAAGTCTGAAGGCGCCGGTCCTACCAGAAACAGCAAATCGTTACATCGCCGCACAGTAGGCGAGAAGCAATTGAGCTCTGGCTTCGCAATCCCACCCAATGGAGGCCAGAAAAACAGCCGCCGTTCGATATCACCACAGCGGAAAGGCATCTCCTGCACTGTATAGCCCTTCCACTTACTTCACCTGAACTTTAGTTAACCATTATAAAGGTTCCGAAGCTTGAATGCAGAAGCTTCAACGATCGCAACTCAGCTGCGCCGAGACCGGTCCTACCCAGCGAGACTCCCAGCGAGCGTTAGGCCTAGTGTGCCGGCCGTGTCCGTCTACATGTTACCGGCGCTTCGCGCTTTAAGTACACGCAATTCTAAAGCGTAAGGATGACTGTAAAGTACAGTTTGGACATTCGTTAACCTAAATGAACCATTTTTTCCTTGTTTACGGTGTCCGCACAACGAGCGATGACCACCGAAGCGAAGCGCTTTCAGCAACGCACACAAGCTGTCACCGAAAGCTGCCGGCTGCGCTAGCCGGTACTTCTCGTGACTCTTATGTAAGAACGCATAATTGTCAGTCGGTAATTTGGTACGCCTTAGTGAACTAACATAGTGACATATTGATTTAGCACATTGTATTTGTATTTACTTGAGCGGTTTCTTAGTTATAGGTATCAATAGAACTGCAAATCTGTACACTGGCACGCCCGCTGTACTGGCGTATCGTCGCTTGCGCGATAACACTACTCAATACTCAGTCATGTACGCACCTGTTTATCGAACTAGTCATCATAAAATATCTGTAAACGTTGACCAGTAGCAAGAGCGAGAAGCGGCTATTTAAAAAATCGGCAGTAACAGCCAGCAAACAGTGCCTGCTCTAGGTGTATTTCATATTTTTCGTAGTTAACATGTGAATTCTTAAAGAAACTTAGCGCTCTTGCAATTATCGGCATGTCATTCGGTACAGACCGCCGTTCGTTTGTGCCTAATAAAGACGCAGTTGTTATTTGGAAAGGAAGATCGCGTCTATCCTGACTGTGCGACATGTAAACATGAAGCCGAACCGTGTGTTTGTTGGTTAAATAGTTGTTTTACGCACAGCTAAGCATGTTCTGGCGTGGCGTAGCCATTCTTTCGTCGGCACTCACACGCGTCGGACGCAGGAATCATGTGCTCCGAAGGAGCGGCGTTTGCGGCACAGACTAGCCGCGGAAACAGGATGAACGAAGATGAAGACGCAGGATACCAGATTATTTTGCCCCCCACTGCCAAAGGGACGCGTCGCGCAAAACACTGTGTTTTTACATGGCGATGTGCGAGGCAGACCGTATCGAGTGGAAGATTTCCGAGACGCGCTTGGCCCTACGGGACTGCTGCCGGAGATGTTGGCCCTGGGGGCCTACCAGATAAATCATGTCTGGGCTGTCACCATGAGCAACGCCGACGCTACGAAACGTTTGCTGGACGTGAAGGAGCTGAAAGTTAAGGGGCGACGCTGCATCATTGCAGACCCCCAAGATCAGCAGGTGCGGCTGCGTCTTCATTGGCTGCTCTACGGTGTCGACGATGAAGACGTGCGAACGGCGTTGGCGGCTTTTGGGAAGGTTATTCAAGTCACACGGGAGCGTTGGCGCGTCCAAGGAGTCAATGAGAAGGGGTCGACCACGCGTTCCGTGCTACTTAAGCTCAAGAGCGGTGTGAAGGTGGAAGATCTCCCGCATCAAATCAGGGTAGCCGGTGAATTGGCTCTTGTGGTTGCACCTGGTCGGCCAATGCAGTGTTTGCGCTGCCAAGGTACCGGCCACGTCAGAAGGGGAGTGTAAGGTACCCCGATGCTCACGCTGTCGTCGGTTCGGCCACAGTGAAGATCGGTGCGTGCGCACGTACGCATCGACGATCGGGCCCGCCGAAGGTGAAGACACAGCACAGTTGGTGATGGACGCGACCGAGGCCGAGGACGCTGCGAAAGGGGGCCGGTGACTTGGTGAACCCAGATACTTCAGTATGTACAGCCGCGCCAGCTTGCGGAGAGGGGCCAATAGTACAAGCTGACAAGAGACCTGGTGAGGTTACGCAAGAGCCAGCCTGTCAAACCGAGGAAGGAGGCACAAGTGCCCCAACGAAGCCACCCGAGGGCACGGAATCGACCGAACAACTTCCAGTGAAGAGCGAAAGCACCAATGTCGGGGCCCCCCAGCAAAAGACCCCACGAACAGTCTGCAGGAGCGAGCGAGGGATCCAGTGGAAAGCATGGGGATGGTCCTCCTGCGAAGGCGTCTTCGTTCCGACGCAGTAGCACAAGGCTGCGTCCAAGCCCGACTTTGGACAATCACAGGCCGCCACCACCCTCCAGTGGCACGGGTCCACCTGGAGGCTCCGGAGATGTCTAGCTACGAGCTAGACGCTGAAGGTAAGCATCATGCCCCGGGCTAACTTCTTCACTGGGTAGCCATGGCTTTTGTACCGACACTAAGAGTGGCAACGCTAAATGTACGAGGTCTCGCTGCCAAGCGGAAACAGAGCCAAGTCTATAGGCTACTCGTGGATCATGATCTGGATGTATTAGCTGTACAAGAAACAAAAGTTGACGGTGAAGAGGAGACCCGGGGCATGATGCTGAGATTTACGGCGCGTTACTATGCAATTGTAAGTCATGCAATAGGGTCGTCTGCAGGCTGTGTCTTGTTCATTAAGAAGTTATCGGGTCTAGTAGTGCAAGATATCTTCTCTTGCCCGTCTGGTAGATTGGTTTCCTGTGATTTTGTTTTTAATGAATATCAGTGGCGTATTGTGTGTATTTATGCACCGACCCTTTGTGAGGAACGCGCGCTCTTTTTTTCGAAACTAAAAGAGCACTTAAGTTTGGAAAGAAAATCAGTGTTACTAGGGGATTTTAACTGCGTCCTTAATGTGCGAGACCGATCAAACGGACGCGTCTTGCGCGATAACAGTAGCAGCATGCTAGCTGACATAATTACCGAATATGAATTAGAAGACGTAGGTGGCTGTATGGAGGGGACGCGAGAAGTGCGTTTCACGCATTTTCAGGGGACTAGCCATGCTCGCCTCGACCGCATTTACGTGTCGCTTGAAATAATCGCACACTGTAAGACCTATGCTGTCAACCCAATTTCCTTCAGCGATCATTGTTTAGTTAAATGTGATATTGGAGAGAAAACAAAAGGTGGAAGTTTTTCGTGGGCGCTGTGGAAGATGAATTCCAATCTAATCACCGATGAATGTTTTTTAGATCAGGTAATGAACTGCATCAATGAAATAAAAATAAACGATGACGTTAAACTTGCAGGACAATGGGAAGAGTTCAAGCAGCGAATAAAAATAAAAGCTATCGATCGTTCCTGCGCATTGAGTTATGAAAGGAAAAAGAAAGAAAAGGAACTCAGAATAACCTTGGAAAGGTTAATTGACTTGGAATGCCAACAGCCGGGAGTGTTTAAAAGTGACATACGCAATATTAAGCAGGAATTGGAACTGCATGACGAGGAACGCTACCGCGGTGCACTTGTTCGTGCTAGGGCTGAGGCTTTAGCTGCTGGAGAGACGCCTACCAAAAGAGCGTTGGGATTGGAAAAAACGAACGCTCGAAGGAATCACATTGAAACAATAGAGGACGGCGGTCACGAAGTAACCGATACCGACAGCATTTTATGTGTCTTTTCAAGACACTTCGAAAACCTTTTCGCATGCAGACAGGTAGACCTAGAAAGATTTAAAGCAGAATATTTGGGACGCATGCCACAACTGAGTGATGAAGCCAAAAGTGCTTTAGAATTACCTATATCTGTATCTGAAGTTGAACGGGCGATTGATAAGTTAAATCCTGGCAAGTCTCCGGGACCAGATGGTCTTTGCGCCGCGTGGTACAAGTGTCTTAAAAATGACCTGTCTCCTATACTCGCAGCCGTTTTTAATGAAGCATATGAGGAAAAAAATTACCACCGTCGTTTGGTGAATCACATACTGTACTGATCCCGAAGACAGATGAGGTTGAAAAGCTTAGGCGCGTCACAGCGTACAGGCCAATCGCACTGACAAATGTAGACTACAAGATATTAATGAAAATTTTGGCTGCTAGACTGCAGAGAGTAATAAAAGATATTGTCGGTCCACACCAAACGTGTGGAATCAAAGGTCGTACCATAATAACAAATGTTCATAGAATGCGGTCTCTCCTAGAATGTGTTGACATGACTCAAGCTCGCGTGGCCGTACTCCAGCTGGATCTGGAGAAAGCGTTTGATTGTGTCGCCCATGCTCTTTTGTTTGCAGTATTGGAGCACATTAACGTTGGTAAAATAATTGTGGACGGTGTTGCCCTGGCATATCGGAATGGTAGTACAAGACTAATAATCAACAAGACATTGGGGCCGCCCATTAAAATTGAGCGTTCAGTGCGTCAAGGTTGCCCTGTTAGTCCACTGTTGTTTTGCATCTATATTGAAACGTTATGTTTGTCGATACTACAGAACAATATCATTAGTGGGTTTCGATTACAATCCTCAGAGGTCAAACTACTCGCGTACGCTGACGATGTTGCGATATGTAGTACTTCTTATGAAGGCATTGAAGAATCACTACGAGTTTCTAAATGTTTCGCTGAAGTTACAGGAAGCAACATAAACTGGGGCAAGTGCCTCGGGTTTTGGCATGGATGGTGGCCTTCAACTCCTGAATTTTTTGCTGCCATTAAATGGAAAACAACGCCAGTTAAATATCTTGGGGTTCCGCTCGAGTCATACAAAAATACTGATGACTATTGGAAACAACAGACAAAAGAAATAAGCGAGAAAGCGAGTAGGTGGAAAGCAACTTATCTGTCCATGTTTGCTAGGGCTACTGTATGCAACTGGTTTTTTGTGTCTAAGCTATGGTATGCGATGCAAGTGATGTTCTTTTCACGGGTCAATGTGCAAAAATTACATAGGGTGTTTGCAATATTTGTGTGGGGGTCCAACTGGGAAAGGTGCAGTCGTACGAATTTGTTTAGACGGGTGAAGAGTGGAGGCCTTGGGCTATCACATCTGTTCATCAAGCAGTTAGTAAACAGGTTTTTCTTTTTCCGTGACACAAGCGACCCCTTCCTGTTTACAGTGTGTCAAATGAGATTAGGCAGACTGCTGCCGGGAGTTCGTTGTGACCACTCCCAAGTGATGACAGGTTCAGTCCAAGGCTATATGAAGGAAGTTGTGGCCAGCGTTCGATTTTTGAGTGTCCGTTTTTCTACAGAATACCTGTGGTCTGTTGGAAAGAAAAAAACTTTATAAGGATTTATGTGACACTGTGCTCCCCATCCCAATGTACAGAGCGCTATATACCGCACGCAAGGGTCAGAATGTACTTAAACGCGTTAAAAAAAATGCAAGTATCTCCAAGTGCAAAAACATTCTTCTTTAAATTACACACCGGCACACTTCCAGTAAGAACCTTTCTAGAGGAAAGAGGTTTTTTTATGCCATGGGGATCCGACTGTCTAATCTGTAACCAACCGGAAACAATTGACCACGTTTTTCTACACTGTTGGGAGGGGGGTATACTTTTGGGATGTTTTGCAAAGGACTATAAAAAAAGAATTTCCATTAGACCCTCATGGAATCAGGTATTTAGCGATAGAGAATGAGGACGGATTACCATTCGACTTAATCATGATGACGGCCTTGCACAGTATATGGCGCTCTCGAATGGCTGGATTTTACTGTGACCCTGACAGGAGACCAGCAAGGCAGTATTTTAAAGAAAGTATAAAAATGTTTATCGATGTAGAAAAAACAAATGAATGTGTTCCTTCATGGTTGGGAAGGGTGGAAGCCCTGCTCAATATGAAGGAATTTTAAGTTGTAATTTTATTTATCAGTGCTTGAAGGCCGTGGTAGCTTTTTTGTGTCTTTTTGTGGTGCCATTCATGTTTTGTATGTTTCTGGTGTATTGTAATATAATTCTTGTGTCCCCGTGTCTGTGACGTCCAACCGGAAATAAAGAAAAAAAAAATGGCGTGGCGTAGTGGGTAGAACACTCAGTTCGG
>JALIZH010025257.1:0-16651 GCA_030522465.1 Rhipicephalus appendiculatus
GTAGCACTTTTCTGGGTAAGTATGACTCCTGGGAACGAGGGGGCTACAGAAGTTTTCATACTTGTTTCAATAAATAAAGCACCAATAAATTACTGTAACTTTCGCGGATCACTGGCCGTAAATGTTCTAGGCTTTATAAAGGCACACTTCGTAAGAGGTGGAATAAATAATTCTCGCTTTTTTGTCGGTTTTAAGCCTTCGGCTGGCCACAACAAGCAGCCGCCGCTCAGCTGCCATCGATATAAAGTGGTCGTCTCAACTCGCGGTTATTTTGTCGTCTACAAGTGTTTGTTACTGTGCTGAGATATCGTATGCGATACGAGCGGTTCTTTCGTCATCATACGTGCGTTTCACTCTTGGATTATTTTTCTGCTTTTCAGCGTCTGGAGTTTTTCTCTATGGTCATTTATTTTCAGAGCGCCCGTGTCCGTTCCCTTCTTAATAATTGGAGTGTTGCCATATGAAAGGAACCAATAATTAAAAAAAAGCAGGTGAGCGTCTTTCACTTGCTTCGTTACACAGTGTATTCGGGCGTCCAGAGCTGTTCCGCAGACGCAAGCTGCCGATAGATGTGGTTGGGCGCCCGCAGCAGCTCTATGGATGCCAGCTGCCATCAAAGCCTGCGTCTGGCGAGCTGCTGCAGGCGCCTGTTAATGGAGCAAGAAGAAAGAACCTCACCTCTCAAATATATTTCACGCATTTCATCGGCATGCAGTGCCGGAACGGGTTGACCGCGTTCGTTGTCCTTTGAGCCCAGCGGCAGCATTTTGAACAGGCGTAGCACCACTAGCTTGGAAAAGCGGTACTGCGACAGGAATCCTGCGTCGTTATAAGCCTCAATGGGAGTCTGCCGAACCCTTAGAACTAGGTGCAACGGCGGTGCGTAACGATATGCTTCATCCTGAGTATTTTCTTCCACACGGCCAGCAAAGTCGGTGAAGTCGGCGACACAGCCATAGTAGTCGGCCATATTGTTTGACGAAAAAACGGCGAAAGTAGCACTTAAGGTAGCCAGTAGCTGTACTTTACTTTCTGGTACTTAAGTGCCGATTTAAGTTTAACTTAAGTACAAGATTGGTCTGTGAAATGCGTTAAGTACCGATCGCTTACTTAAGTCATAAGTTAAGTATAAGTTTCGTTTGTGAATACGGGCCTTAGACTTTTTCGTAGCGGGCCATGGTCGCTCGCATTTATCTTTACATAACTGAGTAGATTATTAATATTTTTTTTTGTAATCCGGTTCTCCTAAATTTGCGCACGAGCCCGCGGATATCCTTGAATTGATGGCCACAAAAACAGGATTGTTTTTTTTTCATTGTTCTGAACCATCTATACACAGGTGATAAGGCAACTGTGAACGATCTATCAATTTTTTTAAATACATTACCTCTCGTGATCATCTAGAATTGTTGTAGCAGCATTCACTTCGTCCGTCCTTAATGGTACAAGATGCTGCGTGAATTGTTCAGAGGCATTAGTGGTGGTCCTGGCCATATTTGGAAGAACATGAAGCATCTACTCATGCTGCATTTCCTAATGATTCTGCACCAGTGAAAAAAAAACTATAACATGGTTGATCCCTCCATCATATGGATCGGTGTAACACAAAAGTAAAACGTGTCTTCACAAAAGTAGGGCTTACGGTGTAGCGGTGTATGAGGGCTCTGAAAACGTATGTTGGTATTGGGCTGCCACAGCACAGTGGATGGAACCCCACTGACGATTCGTGCTACATCTCCGTCCTGACAACTAAGGTCCATGATTTAGAAGCACAGATATTTCAGCGAGTTTGTACTGATGCATGACGGTATTTAGGAGCGCTACCGTTCAGCACTGCCAAAGCTACGGGGTGTACACAAGCCACACGCTTGCGCAGGGAAACATAGATCAAGATATAATTGCTTTGCAGTTGGCAAGGTTGAGACATTTGCCCTTCTTTAGCACCTGCTTCTGTACATCAATAAGTAATTTGTTTAATCTTCATCGCGTTTACGTCGTATTTCTTTAATTGTTGTATCAGTAACCATCGGTAACTGTGGTTAAAAATCAACATGGCAGCGCCCATGCAGACGCGACCGCCCGCTTCGACCCGAACTTGAACTCTACGCTCGCTCAAAAAGCTCACAGCAACAAACGAATGGTGTAATGAGCTATCGCTTTGCGCCATCACACGATCAAGACAAAGGATCAGGTACGCTCTGTCGTTATTGGCAAGATACGCTATTGTTTTAACCACGCCTGCTAAGCCTAACACGCCGAAAATTTGATCACGGTTCTTGGAAATAGCGCAATGAAGTCACGAATACATTGCTGCCGAAGCTCCAAGAGATAAATCTAAAGCAAATAAAAGCGTCTGTTTGGAACTTACGGGCCACAGAGCGCACGACGACGACGTGATAAACTCTAGGCGGAGAGCAGCAGCCTCGATGCGTGCAGCCATGTTCTATTTTTTTTCGGCGCCGCCGTCTGCTCGCTGAACGTGTGCGCGCAGACGGTAGGGGGATGCTATCAGACAACGCGGCGCGGATGAATTCATGTGGAGGGGCTAATCACCTTTCCTATTGGCTAATGGGCCCTGTAGCCTCCACAGTGCTGAAGGGAACTTCTGGAACGGAGTATAGAGGGAAACGTAATGCGCGTCGTGTGTGATCTCTAGCCCGGCCGCGATTATTCTCGGGGCGAGCGTAAGCGGGGAACGCGGTGTAGCAGCCAGGAGATGCAGGCACGCGTCGCAGAGCTTTTAATATGGGTGAACGCTATCAGCGAATACGATGGATGGATGTATGGATGCTATGAGCGTCCCCTTTGTAACAGGGGCGGTGACATGTCTGCCACCAGGCCCAAAAAAAACAACTTTTTTTATGTTGTCCTAATGCCTTATCTACATTTAATAAATCTATCTTATTATAGGAAAGAAAAATATAAATTCACGGTCCATCTCTGTGCCTCTTAAGGCAGAATGACCTTATTTTTCCCCATTCTTTATTTTTTGTCCTTTATCTCTACTAACAGTCTCTTACTTGTTTCTATCGCCGACGTGTTCAGCTTTCCATTGTTGTCCCTAAAACCCAAGGCTTCGTATAGACTCTGTTGCGACTCCGGGTCCTGCAGGTCTCATTTCTGGTAGCTGGCCCCCGTCCCAGGATCCATCGCCCAACAAGTCAGATGAGGCCTCCGTAAGAACGACAAAGATTTATTTACATACTGAGAAGCAAAAAGTGACACGAAGTCGATAGTTGAGAAGCAAGACAAGAAGAAGAAGAAGTTAAAATACAGTGATGTCTTCAGCTTTTATATCGCCGAGTTGCCAACCATGGGCGCATTGTCCGCATCTTCATCCAATACGGTGTCCGGTGGCCTTGAATCTCCACCCACGAGACTGGGGACCGACGTCCAATAAATGCACGTGCAGAGGGCACCGTCGAAAAACGATGACCAAATATGGCCACGACAAGAGCACCGCGGTTTTGCGCACAGCACCAACCTTTTCACACGTTTGCAGATCTCGGCTGGGGCTGGTTCCAGGAATCACTCCAGCCAGGGGAGCAGAGTCCCCTCTGCGCTTGTGTTGAGGAAAGGGACGGCTCGGTAGAAATGTATATATATATATAGGTGATTCTGTTGAGAAAAAGGAAGGGGGGGTTCTGTGTGCACGATAACTGTCTCTCCAAGAGGACACCTCAACCGATACACACACGGGGAAAGGGGATGAAAAGGAGAAAGAGAGAAGGAAAGACAGAAAAGTAGGGCTTGCGGGGAGGAAGGGCGAGGGGCGCGCTAGACTACGTGCGTGTTGGTTTTAGAGCCGCTCGCCGAGGCCGGCAGCGTCGATGAAGGAGAGAAGGGCGGCAAGGGCGTTACGGCGACGGTCGCTGCAGCCGGTGGGGAAGAGGATGTCCTCGAGGGTCTCGCAGGGCAGGCCGAGAAGACGGTAGCGGGTTGCGAGCTGCTTCCTTGCACAGTCAGAAGTGGGGCACTCACATAGCAGGTGAGAAAGTGTTTCAACTGCGCCGCAGTCGACGCAAGCTGACGAAGGAGCTCCCCGCAGCCGCTGTTTTCGTTCCCCCGTCCATGCCGAGCCCGTCCGCAGGGAAAAGAGGAGGGCGCGCTCTCGCCGGGAGAAACCAGTCATGGGGAGTAGAGGAGGGGGCGTCCATCGGCGACCCGCTCGTCTGGGTGGTCGCGCTGCAATTCTCGGCGAAAATTACAGCGCGCGGAATCGAAGGAGTTGGCGTATGGTGTCAATGGGGCCGCGGGAGAATGCGCCTGCTTGGCCAGATCGTCGGCAGCCTCATTTCCCGCGATGCCAACATGGGAGGAAGCCACTGCAGAACAACATCGCAGCCGTGCTCCTGAACCGACCGCAGGCTATGCGCAACACGTTGTGAAAGTGGCGGGCCGCGTTCCTCCTTCATGAGCTGTCGCAGAGCTGACCTAGAGTCACAGTAAATTGCAGCGCTCTTGATGGTAGGCGACTCACTAAGGAGGTCGGCAGCCAGCTGCAAACCCACGAGTTCCGCGGTTGTCGAGGAAGCACAGAAACTGAGGCGGCACTGCAGGGTTTTGTCGAGCTCAGGGGGCAATGCAGGCGGCCGCAGCTGAACGGTCTCGTAGCACAGAGCCATCAGAGAAGACTTGTGTTCTGCCAGCTAGGTCGTCGTGCATCCTCGCCGCAGCCTCCTGAGCGATGGCACTTTGAGGTGTGTGTCGCTTTGAGCGTATGCCCGGCAGTTCGAGGCAAACACGGAGGGGCGCTCGCCGGTGTGGAGGGGGCCAGCGCGCACACGGGGCAGGTTCGTCGACAACGAGGCTGTCGTATAGGTCGACGATTCGACCGACCTGAGTGTTTGGGACAGCACGAAGTCGGGCGAGTAGGGGGACCGGCGCCGGGAGCGCGATGGAGGCGCTCCATATGACCCAGGGCGCGCAGATCCGCTGTAAGCGACGCAGGCCACGCGCGAGTTTCTGCGAGAGTCTCGGCCACACGAGTATGACGAGGGATGCCGTGGCACATTCGGATCACTCGCCGATGATCCCGGTCGATCGCTCGCCACTGTGGGGCCTGAAGGGTGCAGAGAGGGAGAGCGTAATGCACCACGGAGAGGGCCATTGCCTCGTATATGGTGCACGCGAAGGTGGGAGGGCATCCGTTGCCGCGGGCGAGGAGTCGACGGACACATGACTCAACGCGGCAAGCATCCTGCCGAATGCGCCGCACTGCGGGGAACCACCGTAGACGATTGTCAATGGTTAGCCCGAGGTATCGAACACTCTTTTGCCAAGAGATCGGCACACCGTCGAGCTGTAGGCACGGGAGGTGGCGGCGGGCTGCAGCACGAGGGTGGACAACGAGGGCCTCGGTTTTCGTTGCCGAAATTGCGAGGCCAATGTCACTAATAAACTTCGCCACGCACTGCAGAGCCATCTGCATCCGCCCGCGGACCTCAGAGCACATCCGGGTAGGGCCGCGCACGTAAAGGGCGATGTCGTCCGCGTAAACAACAGCGCGCACTGGGAGAATTGCCGTTTCAGGGAGACACTTCACAAGTGGTGCAAGCACCAAGTTGAAAAGAAATGGGCTGAGAACACTGCCCTGCGGCACACCAGTGTGGACGGGACGCGGTGAACTTGTCGCCCCCCCCAACGCGCACGGCAAACGTCCGGTCTGCAAGGAAGGCCCGAACATAATCGAGAAGCCGGCCCTCGACGCCAAGGGAGCGCACTGCATCGACGATGGAAGCATGGGGCAGCGAGTCGAACGCCGACTGGACATCGAGAAGCAAGAGGATGGCCATCTCCTTGTCGTGGAGAGCCTGCTCAAGTGTGCTGACGACGGCTGCAATGCAATCGGCCGTCGCACGATGAGGTCTGAAACCGCACTGCTCGGGGGCAAAAACATTGCGTGCATCCGCAATCCAGTGCAATCGATGAAGGGCCATTTCCTCCATTGTTTTTCCAGCCACTGAGGTGAGAGAAATGGGCCGATAAGATTTGATCGCACGAGGCGACTTGCCTCGCTTGAGGACTGGGATGACAGTTGCTGTGCGCCACTGGTCAGGAAGGGATCCACTTGCGAACACCCGGTTATAGGCCTCCAGCAGGATGGGGCGCTTGGAAGTGTCGAGATTACGCAAGAGTTGATGGGTTATTCCATCTGGGCCAGGTGCGCTGCGATTTCGTTTTCGCGAGAGAACACGCTCGAGCTCGCAGAGAGTGAAATCCTCTTCGCAGAGCGAGCGGATGTCTGCGGCGAGAGTCAGCTCAGGGGGAGGGAGGGGTGGTGCAGTGTAGCTCGTGGCGCGTGCGACTGCATCCGGGGCAGCGGAAGCAGTAGGTACGAAGGAGGAGGCAATCAGCCCGGCAAGGTCCATTTCTGAAATACCGCGCCCCACAGCGATGGCCAGCACAGGGCAGCGTGGAACCTTGGGGTTGAGCATCGCACGCATTATGCGCCAGCCGCGGCCACGGCGACGTGGGTCCTTTAGTGATGAGCAGACGCCCGTCCAGCTGCGGTCACGAAGCTGCTCAGCGTGACGTCGGCACACCGCGTCGAGTCTGTTGTATAGTGTCCAGGGATTGATGGCGGTGGAGCGCAGCGCCTGTCTTTGAGCGCGGCGGCGGACTGCGCGAAGGTTTAGAAGCTTCACGTCCGGGCAGGGTGACCCCGCAGGCACGACACAGCGGGTCGTAGCTCGCTCTGCGCACTCCGCGATACGCGGGAAGAAGTCATCAGAGGACTGAACACTTGCGCACAATTCGCGGAAGAGAGGCCAGCGGACGACATTGTAACTTCGTACAACACCACGGCTGGGATGACTTGGTGACAGCGTGATCGGGAAGTGGTCCGAGCCGGCCGTGTCTGGTTCGTGCTTCCATTCATAGGAACAACGCTCCGACACGAGGGCCAGGTCAATCACCACAGCGGCCACACCTCTACGGGCGAAGGTAGCTTCCCCAGAGTTCAAGACGAATAGGCCTGTGGACGCAATGACGTCATTCAGGTCCCGACCACGCGTGGAAGTTCGGGGACATCCCCAGCTCACGTGGTGAGCGTTGAAGTCACCACAACACACAAGGTCGCTGTGAAGGGCCGCGACTAGTGGTGGCAGGAATGCAAAACTGGCCACGCTGACGGGGCGAACGTACACACTCACTACCGATGTATCGACGCGGCCAACTCGTACCGTGGCGGCTACACACTCAACAGTTGAACAGCAGAACCGCTCTGTAGACACGACCGCGTGTGCAAGCGTTGCCCGGATGTATAGAGCGGCACGGGGCTTTCCAGGTGGGTGCGAGATGTCGGTACAAGGGACACTGTTGCACTCGGGCAGCGCACACTGCGTGGGACTGCTGTAGCCAATGTAGCCGGGCAGCGACACCTCCTCTGCGCGAACATACGTCTCTTGCAAGGCAAGGACATCGTAGCTGCGCAGGGGAAGGATTGCTGCGAGCTCTGCCTGTCGGCGACGCAGTGAGCGGCAGTTCCACTGCAGTATGCGCGGCCTAGACTCGCGTCGCTCACTCGCCATCACTGGTTAACGCAAGGTGGGTGACCAGCGCTGCAGCACAGAGCGGGCGAACGGGACAGCCGAGTGGCAGAAAGTCCATAGCGGCTGTCAGAGCTGCCGCGAGCACAGTGATCGCCGAGTTCCTCTTGTCGGTGGCAGTTTGTGAGTCGTTTGCAGAGGGACCACCAGCGGCCGCCGCGTACGAAAAGTTCTCGCAAACCAGGGGGTGAGCACGGGACAAGGTGGTAGAGTCGGGTGTTAGTCGGTCTCCTGTATTTTTTGTCCACGCACGATAGCGAGCGCCTCACGGCGCGAGATTGGGGAGCGAAGATTCGGCGCGCACTTCCAACAAACGCCGCTCCTTCCTGCCAACGGGGGCAGCGGGGCTCGGTAGCAGAGTGTGCTGCACCACAGTAGAAACACTTCGCCTCCTTCGCGGTGCACTCACCGAGGGTGTGTGGCTTGCCACAACGTACACATCGCCGCTCGAACGTGCACGTTACGTCCGTGTGCCCATAACGACCACAGAGTTCACACTGGGTTGGCCGTGGACGGTGAGCGCGCACGGGCGGCGCTGCTTGAAAAGTTCCACATGACGGGGAGCCTTGTTGCCGGCGAAGCGCACAACAACGTCGCGGCCAGAGCGAGAGCACTGTAGGACAGGCAACCTCGACCCGATGTTGGCGCGGACTGCATCCTCGTCTAGCGCGGGGTCGACGTTATAGATGACGCCGCTGCAGGTGTTCGTCGACGCTTGCTTCGCGCGCACAGCAATGCCGCAGATGTCGGCCACGGCGAGCAGGGGGTCAAGGGGAGTTCCGGCGGTGACGTCGACCGCGACGACGTTGCGGCTGAAGTTTACGCGGACGCGACTGACACCCTCCAAAGGGAGCCAAACAGGAGGAGATGGCTTCCTGTGTGGCTGTCCGGAAAGTTTCTCCCGACAGCCGGTCTGTAGAGCACCGTCTCCGGCTGGGTGACGGGGGCTTGTGTGCCGTGGGGACCGGGGACTCGGGTCCCTGGCAGCGGGCTTCTCAGCACGTTGAAATCGACGCCCGGTGTTGATGGGAACGCTTGGTGCGCAAAGCTCTGGAACCGCCTGGGGCCCCAGTGGGGGGGAGAGCGGGGAACTCTTCGGCCGTCAGCTGTCCCAGCACGCAGCTGGTGCGAGGGAGTGGGGGTGGAGGGAGCGCCATTGACGGGCTCCTTTCCTTTAAGGACGCCCGAACTTGCTGCGCCGGTGGGGGCGGGAGGTGGGTTCCCTTGAAGTCAGCTGTGTAGCCTCCGTGACGTTAGCACAGGGGGAGGGGGTGCTGGTGGACGCTCGTGTGGCATCATTCAACGAAGATGAGGCAGTCCTTTCTTCGCCCCCCGCTTCGATGGGAGGGGGAGAGTTCTTGTTTGACAAGGGGCACTGTCCCGCCTGATTCTCCTCGGGAATCTCAATGCGGTCGTTACCTTCCTGTTCCACCGTGGCTTGTTCGCTGGAATTTGCCTCGGCGTTAAGATGGCCGACTTGGGAGGGAGGACGAGCCAAGATGGCAGCAGCGGCTTCCTCGGCTGAGGCCTGCGGCGCCTGGTGAGTTGAAGGGGCCAGGGCTGGATGGCAGTTCTGGCGCCTGGCTTGTGGCGCCTGGTACAACCGTGGCGGGTCGTTTGTACCTGCGTGGCTGAGCAGGACTCTTGCGAACCTTGCGAGGACGACGGCGAGGTGAGCGGTTTTCTGGCCTCATCTTGCCGAAGGATGTTGTTTGCCTCCCGGAGAAGGAGTTCAAACGCTCGAGAGCGCTTGGAGCTGCCGCTTATGGTGAACCCCGACAGGGAGCTTGGCGAAAATTTGTCGTCCATCACAAGGAGTGCCGGGGGGGACAGGGGGGGAATCGGCTGGTGGGGGGGTAATAAAAAAAAACACGATAAAAAAAAAAGCCGATCGAGAAAAGGCTAGGCGGACCTACATCGTCCTATTTAAACCCCGAGGAGGGCTGGACTCGTGCGCGGAGACTCTGGGTAATCGTTATAGGGAAATTAAGAGATAACTAATTCAAATAATAGGGGAGGTTGAAGGAAAATCATTACTGTGGATGGAGAGTTAAAAAATAATAATAATAAAAGGAGAAAAAAGAAAAACTGAGGAGCTAGGAAAAACGCGTGCGACCGCCTTGAAGAGAAACGAACGCCCCACGCAGCAGGCGCCACGGATAGGGAGGGGGGAGTGAAGGCTGCTCATTCAACCCCTCGCTGTCGCTGCCTTCTCTAATTTTCCGTGACTTCGCTCTTGTTGTGCAGCGGCAGTCGGATTAGTCTTGTTGTCGCCCCAACCGCAAACACCTCAGCAGCTTGGACCACGGGGCTTGCTGGAATTGCCGTTTGCGGCGGAGCTCACACAATGGCCTTTTGTGTCGCGCTGGTCTGCGGGGCGCAGAACCAGTCGGTAGAAGCTCTTTGTTCATGCCCGGCCGGCAGATAATCGCGACGTCCCGACTCCTTGATTTGCCTGAAGCAGGTTAAGGAACTGTTTGTCAGGTTAGCAGCCGCCGAAAGAATTCAACGCCGATGGCGATCGTAACAGTCTCTCGCGCGCGGGGGGGGGGGGGGGGGGGGTAAAGATCTCGATGGGCTGAGGTTTGCAGCCACAGTCCGGAGAGATCAGCACCGACATCCGGTCTGGTGAAGACTGTCCCAGATGTAGTGTTCACCACCTGCTTCATTGTTGGCTCAACAGAGATCACATACACACATGAAAACACAACCACTGAGCCGGTGAGCGCCGGTGAGCGCCGGACAATTCCGTCAAACTCCACCAGGCAATTTACCCTGTTACTAACATTTTAAAGGAAGTACACAATTTCACTCATACCTTAAGGTGAGGCAAAAGAACAACACTGGAAGCGCACCAAATCCGAAACTCCGGATAGCCGTGTATTCAATGTTTTCAAACAAGTCCAATCGAACCTTAAAAGAGTAAAAATAATCAGTAGCCCTTTCCTAGGTCAGTCAAAAAAAATTACACCATCTCCCGCTAAAGGAAACCATGTGTAGATGTGAAGCAGCGGGCGCTAACCCTTACACTGGCGGCGGCGTTGACGCTGGCGCTCATCGCAGCGTTGCGCAGGAGAGAAAACTGGGAGGCGCAAAGCAGGCAGTGATGGAGCAGTGTTTCCTACTGGAACATGCCAATCGCTGCTAATGGGCAATGAGAGACAGAAGACTCCGACTGGACACAGAGACCCGCACTCCGCTTTTAGTTAACGCGCACGCTGCGAATTTTTATTGTTCAACAACGCACAGGAGAAATCTCCCACCGGCACCACCTTGGAGGTCAAGATCCATTGCCATATATACGGGATGGCCAGTGAATGGTTGTGCAGCGCAGCAGACGGTTTTTTCAAAAAAGAAACTCGCTAGCAGACGCTGCCTGCGTCGGCGTCTGCGTAGGAGAGGAGAGAGAGGGGGTGACACGCATGCGCAGTGGGAGTGTGAACGCCGTGGCCAGGGATGCGTAGAGGAGAGAGGGGGGGAGTGTAGGAGAACAGAGAGAGGGGGACGCGCATGCGCAGGGGGAGTTAGATGCCGCGGGCAGGGATGGAGAGAGTGGGGGGAGTGTAAGAGGGGAGAGAGGAAGAGAGGCGCATGCGCAGTGAGGGGTGTGGTTGCCGCGGGGAGGGATGCCTAGAGGAGAGAGAGGGGGAGAGGAGGTTTTTTTATTTTTTATTTTTTTTTTAACTGTTTGCGCATGCGCAGTAAGGGTGGGCACGCGGCACACCATCACCACCACCACCACCACCACCACCGGATTAAGCTTCGCCATAAGATGCTTCACATCTAAAAATGTGCCACAACTCCGAGACTGCCTCTCGCATTAGAGGCATCGACTCAAGCCATTAGCGTTGTCAAGCAGTATCCCCCTTTTTTGGTATCGCACCACTCGTGCAAGTTGGAAAGCGAGGCTTCAACGCAGTAGGCGGCCGCTCCTAGAGGACAAGGTCAGTAGCCCTGTGAGGAGGTAATTGCTCTACCCTCTACAATAAGCTCACTTATTTATCTAGCGAGTCAGTTTTACGAACCGCCCCCACTGCGCTTTCCGTACCGTCGCCTACAAAGGATATATGCGAAAAAGATAACAAACCCAAAACAGAGAACTCCCGCATGAGTTCCGCTTAAAAGAAAACCCAAACATCCGTGCTTGTTCTTTGCGCACGCGTATACCTAAGTTTAAACATCACCGTTTTCACCTACTAGTGAGACACACCCTGACCGACTCGCAAATCTTTCACACTAGATTCAGCTGCGTCTTATAACTGTCCGAAAGGTCTCTCACCACAACGTTCGGTAAAACGTAACGCCCCGCCTAAGCGATCACATGATCCATAAGCATTCGATGAAAATCAAAGTAAAGGAAATAAACAATACGTAATAATAGTCTCATTTGCTTAATGCTACCACGTCATGTCAGCCCCCTCTGATGAAGAACACACTGAGTTCTGTTGGGCTCTTTAAGCTCTAACCTACTCGCATTTAAGAGCGCTGTAACATCAACACACACTATTAACCGTACGTCATATCCCTACAACCTAAGGTCTTCCAAACGCGCCTCCGAACATAAATGTTTACAAAAAACAACAACGCGCAATGAAAACACTCGATGCCGTACGCATCAGGAGTACCTGACAATTTCTGCTTGTCACTCCTAACAGTTGTTCATGAAAAGCAACAACATTCAGCGTTTAACCCGAACCCTTCGAAAACCGCTTTGGTTTTACGCTGAAACCTTCTTTAACAAAAGAACATGATTTCAAACTCAAAATTAAAAGAATCTTACAAAAAAAATCCAACTTTCCACAAACTCTGGGTCGCATTCTCCGAAAAAGCTAACAGCTGACCTCCACCCCTTTTAGTCGCGCGTGGTGGTCGTGTTCTCAGCCGCTTACGAGTTCGCCAGAGACTACAATGAGTGCGGACTCCGCCGTCTCACCTCATTCCTGATTTCGGCCGGCTTTCTTGCGAACGCGTCTTCCTTCGAGGAGAGGCGCGTTGCTTTCCCGCTCTCCTCTTTCGCCGATTTCGCCTGACCGCACGCCTCGGTGGACGTTTTCTAGAAGTGCCCGATGGCCAACCTTTCTGGTTATCGCGCCTCGGTGGGCCACTTGTCTTGACCTTTCGCGACGCTGCACGTGCCCGCTTCTTCCTTTTGCGGCGACGCTTACGCACAACCTTTCCTTGGTTGCCACGAACTTCCCTCTGGGCTGCGACATTGGCGGCCTTACAATCCAAGTGTGCCTGTGCACCACCCTTTCTACAGGTTTCTGCTCCATTGCTCTGTCGGGCCGATTAATTTGTGCTAACCTTAACGAAGCCTAACGCTGGGCCCTCCTTGCCGACAGAGTTGACCTCTTGGAGTTTCTCATCCTTCCCGATTTCTTGGCAGTCATTGCCTTCTTTATCGGATTCCGGCAGATCATGTACAAGCTGACGCACGAGGCACAGGCTCTAACTCCCCCACAAATTCCATTAATGTTGCTGGGATTAGACTTCTCCTCGCAATGACCACCTACTAAACCCACCCCTGATTGTACACCTGCGACTGCCTCGCACTGTACCTTTTCACACTCTGGGGCATTTCCTACACTATCTATAGGAAACTCTTTTAACAGTCCCTGACTCTCTTTGGTACTACTGTCGGGTTTCCGTAGCGTTGCGTCCTCGCCACATTTAGGACTACCTTTGTCCTCTTCGATCTTGCCTTCCGAAAGGTCATTCCCCTGCTGGGGCGCGAGGGAAGTCTCCAGCTCCTCAACCTGTTCAATGGCCCTATTAGGGCGGCTGGGACTAGGCTCGGTTCCACATGGAACGCCTTTTGGACTTGTTACAGTTTCTATACCTGCCACGGTCTCGCTCTCTACATGCACTACCTCTGCACCATCGGAGAATCGCGTACCTTCCTCGGGCGCGATTTCACTAGCAACGACCTGTCGCTCGCTTTTCTCCGCAGATGGGTCCCTGTGCATGTCGTACTCGTAGAGACGCGCACCTTTCCCGGGCGGTACCCCACAAACAGCGGCTTTCTCTGTGACTCTATTCTGCACCGTACTCGCCACTTCATCGCACCTTTTGTGCGCTACACATGCTACACATAAACACGGCGGACAACGACTCTGATGCATTGCCCGAATTTGACGATGCGCCATTTCGATGTCTTCGTTTAATGCTCTCATTCTAGCCTCAGGCCTTCGTATCTTCTCTGCCTTTGCTTCTGCCGCCTCTTCCTCCTCCCGAATACCTTCGACACATACTGAGGTCCCACTCCAATGCGAGAATCGCCTCTATCAGATGTGGCCTTATTGTGGAGTCCGGCAAATCTAGACCTAAATCCCTTGCAATCAGAAGCAACACACGCTTTCGCAGGGATTTCAAATAGATGGCTGCTTCCAGTGCCGCTTTCTCTGTTAAACCCATGATTCCTGTCTTGCAACTAATTAACCTTCACGACAACGACAGCCCTAGATTTCTGCCTTGCCTCAAGTTACCCGTTAACTCAGTCTACAAGTAAAGTCCGGTCTTTGCAACTAATTAACCTTGACAACAACGACAGCAAAGCTTGACCAAGCTTCTACACTTTTCTGTCTTGCCTCAAGTTAACTCAATCTACAAATAAGCTTCACAAGCTACTTTACGGAATTGCAGTTCGGATGCCTCTCGAGGTCGATGAGCTCGTCTCATCCCACCGCTGCCACCAGTTGTTGCGACTCCGGGTCCTGCAGGTCTCATTTCTGGTAGCTGGCCCCCGTCCCAGGATCCATCGCCCAACAAGTCAGATGAGGCCTCCGTAAGAACGACAAAGATTTATTTACATACTGAGGAGCAAAAAGTGACACGAAGTCGATAGTTTAGAAGTAAGACAAGAAGAACAAGTTAAAATACAGTGATGTCTTCGGCTTTTATATCGCCGAGTTGCCAACCATGGCCGCTTTATCCGCATCTTCATCCAATACGGTGTCCGGTGGCCTTGAAGCTCCACCCACGAGACTGGGGACCGACGTCCAATATGTACGTGGAGAGGGCACCGTCGAAAAACGATGACCAAATATGGTCACGACAAGAGCACCACGGTTTTGCGCACAGCACCAACTTTTGCACACGTTTGCAGATCTCGGCTGGGGCTGGTTCCGGGAATCCCTCCAGCCAGGGGAGCAGAGTCCCTCTGCGCTTGTGTCGAGGAAAGGGACGGCTCGGTAGAAATGTACCCCACGCAGCAGGCGCCACGGAGGGAGGGGGAGTGAAGGTTGCTCATTCAACCCCTCGCTGTCGCTGCCTTCTCTAATTTTCCGTGACTTCGCACTTGTTGTGCAGCGGCAGTCGGATTAGTCTTGTTGTCGCACCAACAGCAAACACCTCAGCAGCTTGGACCACGGGGCTTGCTGGAATTGCCGTTTGCGGCGGAGCTCCCAATGGCCTTTTGTGTCGCGCTGGTCTGCGGGGCGCAGAACCGGTCGGTAGAAGCTCTTTGTTCACGCCCGGCCGGCAGATAATCGCGACGTCCCGACTCCTTGATTTGCCTGGAGCAGGTTAAGGAACTGTTTGTCGGGTTAGCAGCCGCCGAAAGAATTCAACGCCGATGGCGATCGTAACAACTCGTTCCCACACGTATATCTGGGTGGACATCGCCACATTAAATCAGTACATGTTCCATCGTTTCCTTAGTACCCCCACAGCATGTACATTTTTTCTTCTTCGTTACTGAATTTCGCTTTATAACTACGCGTTCTAAGGCAACCCGACCTTGCTTCAAACAGTAAAGCGCTTCCCCTTGAATTATCATAAAACCTTTCCCCCCCTTATTTCGTTTTTTCGCTTTCCGTAGTTACTGAGAGCTGGCTTCTTTTCCATCGCTGTGATCCAATCAGTCCTCTCCGCCTCTCTGATTTGTCGCTTAATGCTCCTTGTTGCCATATCGCCCACACTGCTAGACGTATATTTACTGGTAAGCCTCCTAGTTCTTTTTGTCCACTACGTGTCAACGCTTTTTCTATACAAATACCTGAAAACCTTCCCTGCCCATCTACTCTCCTTCATTTTCCTCAGCCTCTCTTCAAATCTGATTTTGCTCTGAGCTTCCCACTCACTTCAAAGCCTGTCCATCCCATATCACCCTTTACAGCCTCATTTGTCGTCTTCCCGTGAGCGCCCAACGCGCGAGGCGTCCCACAGTCCTTTGATTTACATCCAGTCCTGATAAACCTGGAAGCTTCTGCTCAACCATCGCGCCGGCCTGTTTGTGTGACAGTATAAATCCAATGTTGCTACCTTCTAGCGGTTTCCACCCTCACTATGTACAGCATGAATAACAGCGGGGACAAAGGACATCCCTGTCTCAGTCCCTTGCTAATTTCAACGCTGTCCTTGCTACTATTCCTTCCCATTCTACACAAACTGTATTTTCTCGGTATATCTCCCTCAAAAGCTGTATACAGTCGTCACCTATGCCCATTTCCTTCAATATATCCCACAAAATTTCCTGATTAACGTTGTCGTACGCCCCGGTGATGTCTAGATAAGCTACGTATAAAGGCCTGTTTTCTATTGTTGATATTTCTATACACTGAGTAAGAAGCAGCAGGTTATCATGTAACCGCCTGTCGATTCGAAATCCATTCTGAAGTTCTCCCAAAGTATCATTTTGCCCTACCTACGTTTCTATTTTTAATTTTACTACCTGCATCGCCAACCTGTATAGCACCGATGTAATGGTTAGCGGTCTATACGAGCGAATGTTATCATTTTCTCCCCTGCCTTTATAGATTAAGTTCATTCTACTTTTTCGCCAAGTGTCTGGTATTGCCCTGTCCTGTAAGCACTTTTCTACGGCTTTCAGCAGTGCTTCTTTAGTGCTATGTCCTAGTTCGTTAATGAGGCTGACGGGAACCCATCTAAGCCCGGAGTAGTGCGCTTAGGAATTTTTCCCTTCAGCCTTCTTCCAATTGAAATTTTCAAGTACTACACCTTCCTCAGTTGTACTCTTTCCCTGGGCGACCTTTTTAAACGAATCGGCTGTTACCATTTGAATGTAACCTAGCGCTTCATACCCTTCCAATTGATTTCCTCCTTCATCTACCATATGTTGTTGCATTGTGACAGACTTCCTA
>JALIZH010025258.1:0-14675 GCA_030522465.1 Rhipicephalus appendiculatus
CACTTCCTGGTGTAGGTGAAAACTGTTCTTTTTCTATTTTAATCATTGTTTTGTATTTATGTTGCACCCACCCCTTTCGTGACACTGTCCAAGTCTTGAGTCTAAGGAATTTATTTATTTATTTATCAACTACTGCTGCATACAGTCCAGGCAGGACGGGCGACAAATTGTACATTCAGAGAATGCCCAGTGGGGAGTATTCAGGGCATTGAAATAAATGCACGAAATAAATAGATCTGCGTTCAGCGGCGTCGTAGAATTCTGCACTAAATATTCTTAAGAGACGTTTTTTGTTCCTCGGATTCATTTTATCGTTCGGCTTCCAGAAAATATCTCGCGCGTTTTGTTTCCGCAGATCAAGAGCCCGTCCACGGCCACCTACTTCACGAACCGGGCGCTATGCTACCTCAAGCTCCAGCAGTGGGAGCTGGCCTGCCAGGACTGCCGCCGCGCCCTCGACCTTGACCCCAGCTCAGTCAAGGGTCACTTCTTCCTGGGTCAGGCCCTGCAGGAGATGGACAACTACGACGAGGCCGTCAAGTACCTGCAGAGGGGTGAGCGAGAAGCGTTAAAAGGAGGGACGGGCACCTACACTCAAACCTCGATATAACGAACCCGGATATAACGAAATATCGGTTGTAACGAAGTAAATGAAGAATACTCTTGCAATAGTTATATTGTTAGGAATATGCTTTTATAACGAATTTTTGGATATAACGAACTTATTTTTCGGTGTAAAGTGCAACTTCGTTATAATGAGGTTGGAGTGTTAATGACTCGATCTTCGACGTGAAGCAATTTATAGAAACTGAACGGAGATTATGGCAGGACAGCGCAAAATACAGGACAAGGAAACACATGAGACACAGCTGCTGGTTATGGAGAGCTTGAGAGATGAAAGGTGCTAAAGGGCGACGCAGAAGAAATGTAATGCAGAAGGGTTCTTAGGTGGGCTAGTTGCAGTCTTGGGCAGTAACTAGTTACTAGTAACACGTTACCGGTAACTAGTTACTTTTTTTCAGTAACTTGTAACTGTAACTAGTTACACTTCAGTTGGAGTAACTTGTAACTGTAACACTGTTACTTTTTTACGCGGTAACTGTAACGGAAAATACCGTTACAGTTACTTCTGTTCTTATAACAATTTATCCAACAGAAAAAAGCCGATGTTACACGCTTTTCACTTTTTCGAACTTTCTCTTTACCATATCCTCCATAATCAGCAAATATGGTTGTTAGTCAGCGCCGTGTTTGTGTCTTCTCATCTCCGTCCTGTTCCAGCGCTGTTCCTTCATTCAAAATCAATTTCCTCTCCACCTTTCAACTTTCCAATAGGGCTGCCCTCGCACTTCAGGAGAAGAGGTCGCTAAGAGAAATAACTTTCCCGCAGAAGACCGTATACGAAGTTTACTTGTAAACCACATTTCGTAAATCAGTCAAGCTGCGACTGAACAGCTGGCTATGTTCACGTCCTTTCTTTTTTCTTTTTTTTTTTTTTTTTTTTTTTTTTTTTTTTTTTGGGGGGGGGGGAGGGGGGCATATATACACACTTTATCACTTGAGCTTCTAGCTGTGTTCTTAGTGTGCCGGTGGAGAATTCCTTCATCCGATGTGCCGAGCTAATCGTGTTTGACAGTTGGCTAGAAACCAGCTGCGCGAAACGGCTGAAAGCCAGAGGTGCCGAGACCTAGCCGAGAACTAGCAGGTGGCATCCTCAGTATTCACTGGCAAATATAAAAAAAATTGAGCGCACTTCGGTCAGTTGATTAGTCACAGACAAGTCCTCATAAATGTTCGGTAGGGGGCCGCGGTTGCTGTTGCAAGCCGATGCGTCGTGGCGAATAAACCACGTCTCCAGAAGACTCCACTCCCCCACCCTCCTTCGCTTTCGTTCATGATTCAGCGTTGTCGCATTGTTTAGGTTAAAGCTATGCCCAGTCCAGCAGTGTTCAACAAACTCCGTCTAAGAACGCGCTGCATGATTGACTTCACCAACCTTTCCTTTCCGCATCGTACTTTTCGATGATCCCGCACTGATCGTCCGCAGGTGTGCGGTATTTGGGCACCGTGTCTGGGTTTCGCGAACACGTGTCCCGAGGTACAGAGGGGCTCAAAAACGGTTGGTATGACCAGCCATAGGCCTCCGCACGAAGGGGGCAGGGAGGGGGTGACCGCCCCCCTATCACCTCAGAGGGGAGGGAGGCCGCCAAGTCTGCCCCCATACATTGCCTTAATAGGGAGGGGGCGTGGCGATGACCCTTCGCCTCCCCCCCCTCCTAAGGGGAGCACTGCGCACGCTTATGTGTCAAGCGGACGCAAAGCTCGCCGAACAGGGTCTGATACACCTTGGAGAACATACGGAATAAACTCAACGGACGTCGTCTTCTCTCGTTGCGCATTCCTCGTTCCTCTTTGTGCATTTTTATTCAATAAATTATTTCATTTTGTATGTAATCAATTCGCTATTTTACACGGTAACGGAAAAGTAACGACGTTACTTTTAATGGTAACTGTAACTGTAACAAGTTACTTTTGTAAACTCGGTAACTGTAACTGTAACAGAGTTACTTTTTTGACTTGGGTAACTGTAACTGTAACAGTGTTACTTTTTACTGGTAACGTGCCCATGACTGGCTAGTTGGTGCATGTAGATTGTGGCAGAACAGCACAAAATACGGAACAGTGAAACACCCAGGACACAGCACTGTGTCCTGTGTGCTTTATCGTCCCATGTTCTGCCCTCTTCTGCCACAATGTTCATGAACCAACTAGCCCACCTAAGAACCCTTGCGCTGAACAGAGACTTCCTTCGATCATTTTTGTCGGTTAGCATAAAAAATAATTTTTTCCGAGCTCGTATTTGGCGTAACGCCAAAAGTGATGTAGAGTGGGACGTATAAGCTGTCTAATAAATTGATAATCAAGGTGAACTATATGCTTGAACATTAATCGCCTTGAACCGCAGTAACTTTTCTTTAGCTACCTGACATAGTTAAACACGGAGTCTGACACAGCGCCTGCATGTTTGGTCCTGTAATAGGGTGCCAAATTGGGCAAGTTGGAAAATACTCGTGATGGCCAGTGCAAACAGAACACAGACGAAAAATAGAAACGAAGACACACGTGCTGTCTTAACAATTGACGGTTTATTACAAAAACACCAAATATATGTATGGGAAGGAAAGCTATTATCACGTAAACCACACTCCTCCAAAGATAACCAAAAAACCACTCAGCAGTATTAGCATACAGATGTTCACAACTAAACACGTTCCAGGAAAACCACATCATCATCAATCAGGGCAGTAGAAGGACGGCTTACGCGCCTCTTTTCTTTTTACCATTTCATACACCTGCGCAATTTCCCGAATATGCTGGCTCTTGTGTCTTGTCACCTTGGCAGTCTTACTAGGCTCTGGTGCGCAGCCGCACTGTGGGCATTGGAGGGCAAGGTATGACAGCACGCCCTTTAAAGAGTTAGCATGCTCTCTCAAGAGGATTTAATAAATATAGGAGGCACAAAGAAACGAGGATAAGAACCGACAGGATTGGTGCCAACTAACAACTGTTGTTAGTTGGAACCAGTCCTGTCGTTTCTTGTCCTCGTTTTCTTTGTGCCTCGTATATTTAATAGACCATGCACCAACTAGCCCAAGAACACGTTTTAGTCACTCAAGAGTATGGTCAGACACTTCCCTGTCTGTCCTATGTTGGAGCTACCACAGTACAAGGGTATGGCGTACACAATGCTGCAGGTGCAGTTAGTGACCCTTGTAGTCTGTTTTATGGAACACTCTCCTTCAGCAGAAGCCACCCCTAATTCTTGCACCCTCTCATTTATTTTTATTTGAATTCATCTCTTAGCTTGCAGAACCATCATTTGTTGTCACTGCTGACATGCTTGGTGTTAACATAATGTTGTAGCTAGTAGATATAGATTTATAAAATAAAGATAGTATAAAATAAAGAGAAGGTGCATCGTGGATAGAGTTCATATGGGATGCTTCATGGGATAAAGCTGGCTCTGCCATTGTTGTGCACCACTCCCTGTCTGCATTACCTTAAATTATCCATTTTATGCAGTGTAATGTTCTGTTGAGGTTGGTCTTCAGACGACTTGCACACTACAGCTGCTCCCCACAAGGAAAGTTTGGCGCAAATTGTTTTATTAGTGTACAGTGGCACAGGCTGCATGATATTGGCAGGCTGCTCTGTGCAGTAGAACTGGGGGGTGGGGGTGGGGGGGGGGAATGTACTATCAGGGGAAATGTACAATACAAGTTCGGTAAAACATCGTGCAGTTTCGCTTGATAACGATATTGCGAACGTTCACGCTGAGAAAACGTGCAAAGCGGGAGCATATCAGTGAGGTTCTATTGTAGTGTGTGCTTGATGGTACGAGTTGATGCAGTTGAGGACTTGTTTGTGAACCGAGGACCTTTCTTGTGAAACTGTGCCCAGCCAACGACCTGGCCCGTGAGCAGAAGCTCAACTTTGGCGACGACATCGCCTGCCAGCTGCGGCTGGCGCGCAAGCGGCGCTGGCAGCTCATCGAGGAGAAGCGGCTGCAGCAGGAGATCGAGCTGCAGACCTACCTCAACCAGCTCATCCTGCTCGACAAGCAGAAGTGCGTGCTCCCCCCTCCTCCTTTCACAATCGTAGTCGATGAATTGAATGCAATAGGAGTTTATTTGTCGTGAATTCTTACAGGAGTTGGAGCATAGGCTATGGGCTATACTACAGCTTGACGAGGGGCCTCTGCTCCTAATTACAGTTTGGCACACCAGCCTCTTAACATCACAATATCGTAATATATGACAAGTACGCTAGCTGATGTTACACAACAACGTAGCAAAAGTAAGCATAGTCTTGTTACACAATGTGATATAAAACATGAACAGGTTCACACATAATCAAGATTGGTAAATAAGATGTAAGAAATCAAACAAAAGCTTTATTAAGCATTCTCAATATCATTATCAGCCTATTTTATAGCTGCTGTGGTAGCTCAGTGACTAAAGTGTGGTGCAGCTAAGTTGGAGGGTGTGGGTTCAATTCCCGGTCACGGCAGTGGCGATACTTTGATGGGGGTGAAATGCTGAAGTGCGCATGTGCACATGTACGTAGATTTAGGTGCATCTCGAAAAACTACAAGGTGGACAAACTTATTTCTCATTGGGGGCTTTTAGCTTGCCAGTATACTTTTTGACGTTACCATGTTACCAGAATACCGGATTGTGTTTACCATATTACCGGAATGCATGTTTTAGCAGTTTTAGCTCCCCGTACGTAAACGTTTATGTACATACGTAAACATAACTGCATTTAAATTACATTTAATCTAGGTAAAACTGAATCACCACTGTGGCAAAATCATGAGAGAGGTTTTTAGCGTGTACACTATCCCGGTGTGCGCAAAGGGGTGTAGAAATGCCGGGTTACAGGGCAATGGTGTCGACATCTTGTGATGCTTCGTGCAACCGCAGTCACGGACACGTTTGTTTTTGCCTTGTGTGTTTGCTGGAAAAATTTATTAAAAAAAGGCATTCGTGATTGTACCGCTGCAAGGCATTTACACAAGAAGTACAATGCACGAAGTTTCTGCAATAGCAATCTTGTGCTTGCCTGGTTCATCTTGGCCCTGCTAGGTGTCGCCACCTGTCCAGCCTGTCGTGGGGGCTTTAGGCCTCTCGCATTTACAGCTTCAGTATTCTAGGTCACTCTAGCTTCAGTGATCTGGCTGAAACAAGGCGATCGCAAGTGGCATGCGCACTTCGGCTTAATTTGAGTTGGCAGCTGGAGTCTTCGCATAGCGCGAGTAGCCACTAATGAAGTTGGATTTGCGGGATACGGCTATAAATGTAAAGCCTATCTGATGAGCAGTTTATGTTCTGTCAAAGTCCACATGCGTTGTTTGTTCGTGGTGCATTATTGCAACATTTATCTCATGCAGTGAAAAAATACGTGTGTGATTTCATTGCCGTGTTCTCCTTGCAGGAGGGTTCAAGAAATGAAAATGATGGGCACTCGCCAGGGTGACATCGAAAGGGTGGAGGTGGCACTGGTCAGTTTGCGATGCCGTTTCTTTCTTTTTCTCGAGTTTGACTCGCTGTCTTGTGACGACATCGGCTGGATGAAAAGTTGAATGTTGACACTGCTCCTGTGCTAGCAGTTGGGTTTTAGTGGTTAGACTAGAGAAGGCAAAAGCACTGAGAACAGTGACGGATGAAGGTGGGCGGGTCGATGGATTCCGTGTCTTCCCACCTGAAGAAATCTGAACACAAATTGGTCTCGCAGGAAAGGTGCTTTCACATCACGAGAGTGATTAGCATGGTGTGACAAATTAAGATGGCTCGCTAAATAGTCCATTTTTCAGCCGTGGATTATGAAGGAGCCTCATATAGCATATTTTAAATCCGTTGCATATCCTTAAAATTTGTTACATGCTCAACCTTTCTTCTTTTTCTTTGGATTAGGGACTTGTAATGCGTGTATTATGACATCTAACAAAGTTTCCCCCTCACCCCCGTCTCAATTTTACTGCTAATTTTAAATTTCCATGCCGTTCCGGTCTCTAAGCCCGATCTCTAAGTGCCTGCGCCTGAAATTTCTCATCAAAGTTTGATTTTTCTTTCTATCCAACGATCACACACCAAACTTCGTGCACGATGACCTTGACGATTTTCATGTTCCCTCTAGCAAATGCATGAACTTCGAGATCTGTACTTGCAATTCGAATATAATACGTATGACACATGTAGTTAGCAAAAGTAAGGCCTCTGAGTTTGGCATTCGTTTTCCAGAGGTGTTGCGCTCATGTGTGCTTATCGGCGGTGCTATCGTGCCGTGCTTCCCGCGATCTGAACGCAATGCCTTTGTGTTTCTTGTGTGGGCAAGTGGTCATTGCAACGTGCTGTGCCACGAGCAAGGGCCAGAAGACTTCTTGGAAAGACTAAGTGCGCTCCTCTCTGCTTTCTTTGTTTTCCTCCGGGTGGGAAAAATCTGCCTCCGCCATGATGAATTTTTGGGGCTGTTCTGGGGAAGCACACCCCCCTCCCACCGCATTATGCTGGTAACTGACTGACTTGCTGAAGAGCAAGGGGGGGGGTCATTTTTCAGTAACGTGCATGCATTGGTATACCGTATTCACTCGATTGCAAAGCGACCACGATTGTAACCCAAAGGGTGACTTTTCATTGTGTCCAGTAAGAAAGAAAAAACAGAATTTTAGTATTCGATTGTAATGCGGGTCGACTTCAGGTAGCAACAAAATATACGATAATCGCGAATACATGATACAAATAGTGTCTGGTACCTTCATTCTTGCAGCAATAATTTTTTGTTTCAAGCACTTCATAAACCACACATTTTAGTGTAATTATCTCGTGCGATGACGAATGGAAAGCCTGCTGTGTCCTCTTTTTTTTTTCTAAATAAATTTCATGCTGTATGTTTAGTTTGTCGTCTTTTTTCTTTTTGTTTGCAGGACAAGTACATATCAGAATTGAACAACATATTCGCAAAGGTGGACGAAAGGCGCAGGGTGAGTTTTATTTGCTCTCCTTATTATATCGCTGCTAAGGTAGTAACAAGACTCAGCTATGATTATGCACTACGTTCTGAGGCAGTGAAGCATATTTCTACAGGGGGGCGGGGCTTCTGCACACATGTTTCTGCACCATGTAGACGGACAGTGCTTTACGTGTGGAGAAAGGAAGACTTTCTGGGGCCCCTTAACTAACACCGAGATGACTTTAGGCAAAAGGTTACTCCACCTTAAGCCGCACCTAAATCTGCCTGCTCTGTACTACCATAGATCTTAATCTACCTTATTGAGGCATGCTGCCACCCTTGAAAGAGAAATTTTGTTTTTTTAAATATTGCTTTCTTTCTTTCTACATATTTGTGGTGCCTGTTTATTAAAGACTGTTGAGGGAAACAATATTTTTTTACGTTTAACCAGGTCAAGAATTATCAGCCTTGCTAGATTTACTTTAACCCTGCTTCACTAATCCTACGCTACACTGTAATCTTCTTGAAATGTAGGCTTGAAATGTGGCATCAAAGTTCTTTGTAGTGCACGTGTTAGTGTGTGATTGGTGGTGTAATTATTAGTCTGCATCTCTACGTCACCTCCATGCTGGAATCTACGGGACTTCTGTGTTTTTTTTAAAGATCTATAAACGTTGGCAAAAAACACTTCGATATACTATGTGCAGAAACGAGAAGTGCCTGACTACCTGTGTGGCAAGATAGTGTGTGATTGGTGGCGTAATTGTTAGTCTGCATTTCTATGTCGCCTCCATGCTGGAATCTGTGGGACTTCTTTGTGTTTTCAAACATCTATAAACGTTGGCAAAACACTTCCATATACTATGTGCAGAAAGCGAGAAGTGCCTGACTACCTGTGTGGCAAGATAGTGTGTGATTGGTGGCGTAATTGTTAGTCTGCATTTCTACGTCGCCTCCATACTGGAATCTATGGGACTTCTTTGTTTTTTTAAACATCTATAAACGTTGGCAAAACACTTCCATATTATGTGCAGAAACGAGAAGTGCCTGACTACCTGTGTGGCAAGATCAGCTTCGAGATCATGCGTGAGCCGGTCATCACGCCCAGCGGCATCACTTACGACCGCAGGGACATCGAGGAGCATCTACAGGCGAGTCACTTTTTTCCAACTTTCGATTACCATCGACGGCAGGTGTTTATCCCATGCATGCTTCATCAAGATTTACAAGATGTTTCTAGCTCGTAGAAACTAGTTCACCAGTCTGCTTCTGACTCTTAGGGACACTGTACGCATGCTCTCGAATAACTGAACACTCCAGCCCAAACTGCTGTGCAACTACTCAGCTTTATAGTAATCACCATGGCTCACCCACAGTCCTCATTTCACATTGAAGTCGAAAGGCTGTGATTTCCGAATCGCAGAAGCGCTGTATTTTCCCAAACACCGAAGTCGTGTATGTCGGAGAAACTCCAGCCTTAGTGACCTGTTGTACTCCAATGTACATGCAGTGCTCGTTTTCTGTCTCTTCCCGCTCCCTTGCCCCCAGTGTATGGTAGCAAACTGGACGCTCCACTCTCACTTTCTGTCTCTCAGCTGTGGAGATTGTGCAAAGGGAATCGCGTATTTAATTGAGTGCATCGAGCAGTGAGCACTTTTGTGATTGGCTATATGTTCTTGAGCATTTTACAGATTTTTCATGCTGAAAGCTCGGATACTAATGAACCTGTGCTAATGAACGACATTAATTAGGATGGACATTAATTAGGCATGTTCCTCATGCAGTCAGCATTGACAACTCATTAAGAGTTTGTGATAAGATTTTTTTTTTTCAACTTTTTTTCAGCGTTTGTCATTAACACACACGTGCGCTTTGCACCAGTCTGCCAACGTCAGAATAAGAAAGACGTCAGCAACCCCGGCAGTCTACAGTAAAATGCAACTTGAACGAGTGTCAGTTAAACAGACTACAGCACAGACCATTTATAACGTAACCGCTTACAGTGCAGGACCGGCTATAATGCGGTTTTTTCTGACTCCCGTTTACCCTCCCATAGGACTCCATGTATACGCATACCGCTTATTGTGCAGTCCCCCGAGATGAAAGACCAGTTATAATGCGGTTGCCCGCAACCCCCTCGGAGAAGCGAGGGGACGAGCGCGCTTATCAGCGCAGGTGCGCCGGCCGGGGAGAGAGCGACGACAGCGTTACGGAGGAGGGGCCCGCGGAAAGAATGACCGAGGCGCGAGGGGGGAGGGAGAAGGGGGGGTGATTACGGGGGGGTGGGGGGGGGGGGGGTGCAGCTGCCCTACGCGGGCCCGGGGTGTGTGGAGGGGGGACTGGTTGCGTAGACGACGGAGAGAGAGAACAACTTTATTGATTCGATCCGGCATAACAGGGGAGGGGGTAGGGATGGAGACTCTTGCGTGCCCGCTTGCCCTACGGAGGCGGGGGCCATACTACAAGCCCGAAGGCGAGCACTGGCCGCCTTGCGCTCCAAGGGGAACGTGGCACGTGCTGGATCTTGTCTCTGTGGGTAATCTTGCCTTCGTTGTGATGCTCCGTATCTTCGTCCTAGACCTTGCGTCCACCCTTATCCGTTGCCCCTTGCGAGGCAGCGTTTCGGGTTTCTGCCGGTCTAGGAGCTCGGGGAGGACGTGTTGGGACGACGGCCCGTTGAGTCTCGAGGTCTGTGCTGGTAATCTTATTGCCGATCTTGTCTGGCATCTCGATGTCTTGGGTGTTGGGTGCGGGAGGGGCGAGCATTCCCAGAGTATATGGCTCTGGGTGGCCCGTGCCTTTTTACACCGTTGGCACGTGTCCGTGTGATATATTTCCGGACAGACGTGTTTGGCCCATACCGGAGTCCAAATTGCTCTTGCTTGTAACTGTCGGAAGGTGGTCGCTTCCTTGCGTGTTAGGTCCCGATGAGGTGGTAGCCTTTGCCGCTTTTGATTCGGCCGCCTGTCATGCGCGCCCCGCCACGAACGGGCGCCCGTGCGTCCACCGCTATTTGTCTCTTCGGTTTTCTGTCGGGAAAATAGTCGTCGTAGAGCGCAGATTTCGCGCGTGCGGAGTCGATTACCGCGCTAGTGACAATGCTTTGAGACGCGATCGAGCTTTCGCCTTCGACGACCAACAGGCGGACTCACAAGCTTGGAAGACTTTTTTCAAGATAGTTGCGGCAGATGATCTCCCGACCGCGAACCGAAACTTCGTTGATCAGGACGTCTTGAGGGGCTAGTTGATTCATTGTATGCAGGAAAGTAATTGCGCACTCACGAGCTAAACCCGAGCGCAGCACGCGTGAAATGATCTCTTCTGCGCCCGATCTCCGCGTTTCTTGGGCAAGCGTCTCGCGGCAGCATGCCACATTGCAACGCACGCGCTAGGCCTAACGAACGCTAGCTGCCTCGTCGGTGGTGGCCGCGGACTATCAAAGTTGCGGTTTGGTGCCGAGTCAACAGAACATTTCGCTCTTGTTACATTTACAAGGGGTGCCTTACATCTTTGACGAAAATGAGGGCCTGTGTGTGTAACACTTGTGTGGCGGTTCGTGGTCGCCACTGTTTTCGACATCGCGCACGCGCCCGGAAAATCGTAAAGCGTGCGGCGGAAACTTCAATTGTCGTTTTACGTGTAGTTTCTTTGCATTGTGGTATCGCGGCGAACTCCGCATAACTGAGGAGATCCGAAAAGTTAGTTGACGTCTTTCCGCTACGGCGTTTTTTTTTTTTTCTTTTTTGCGCGTTCGTTATGTCGGCACCGCAGGTCCGCGGACGCCAACCGTTCAACATTTTCAAACTTAAGCGGATGCAAACTGACGTCCCAGTTGCATGCCCCGATAGTCGGAATTGCGCGGCTGTCTCTTGGCCATGTTTTGCGCACGCGCAGCCTTTCAAAAATGTTGTTTTGGTTATAGTGCGGTACCGCTTTTAGTGCGGATATTCGCGACTCCGGCGACTTACGTTATAAGCGGTCTATGCTGTATTCAGTCGTACGAACTCTTTTTAAACCTTCTGCTGAAGTGCGATTGGACCCAATGCTAATGCGTTTTTGTTTAATTAAATTAGTGCAGAGCACATTTCAGTTGTACGAACATATTTTGGGACACCATTCAATGCACCTCAGGTCATCTTTATAAGAAATTGTTTAAAAGACTGGGTACAGACAGCGCTTTGCATTTTGAGGACTATGTAATCTGTGACTCGCATTAAGACACGCGCCACTGTCTGCAGAAGAGATTGTAGCGAGTGTCCTAGCTCAGGGACAATAAGAGGGGGAGTAAGAAGCAACCCTTGTACAGGAAACACCAAGAATTTGAGTTAAAGGAGTTCTGAGCTAAAGCGAGTGCTTTGCTGCACAGCAAAGTGTTGTACCAGAGAAGGTTTGCGAGAGCTTGCACACAATGACTCAATCCATAGCCACTGCAGTCCTGAGTGCAAAAGTTCCGCAAAAGATGACTACATTTTTGAAAAAGTGACCGTATGAGCAGTATGTCGAAACGGAACGAAAACCAAAAGTGAAAGACGGAGAAAAACCTCGATATTTTAGACCGGAACGAAAATGTAAGCGAAACATCTACGTCCGAAACGTCCGACTTTTCAGGTCAGGAAAATCGGTTGGGGACTGTACAGCGGAGCAAAAGGGAGCTGTCTAATTCCATGGTGCAGAGCACCCAATCTGTTTATCTCGGTCATAATCGCATTGCTGCTGTCCACCCCCCCCCCCCCCCCAACATGATAGAATCTACACGAAAATAAAATTTTCGTGGTGCTTTCTAACCCAACCAAACCAAGATCTCTTGGACGCAGAAAAGTGTCTAAAACACCACAGGCTGACTAGAGTGATAGCATTCCATTAGTTGGGATTGGCCATGTGATTGTGTTATTCAGTGTTTGTTTTTGCATCAGAGTAAAGTTTTGCTTCATTGAATACATTGCGTTTTCACATTCTCGCAGTTCTGGCGCAATTAAAGCTCGACTGCCTTAGCTTTTCTCGAGTGGTCACTTATATCGAAATACTGCTTATAACGAATTTTTTTTTCCCGTCCCGCTGGCTTCATTATTATGAGGGATTACTGTACTTTTAATTTCGAATTTTATACAAATAAATACCGTCACGAAATTTTTTTTGTTCTGGAACAGAAACGAAACTTTTTTCAGTGGAACGGAACTAAAACCAAACTGTTCCAACAGCCTGCATATGACACGAGCATTATCTTTTTACTTTGGTGAGCCGTGTGAATGCTTCCAGCTTGCCGTCACGTGTCACGCCTAATAAAACCAGTTTTTTTTTTGTCAACCACAAACAGAGGGTGGGCCACTTCGACCCAGTGACGAGAACGCCATTGACCCAG
The DNA here is from genome assembly GCA_030522465.1 of Rhipicephalus appendiculatus. Lineage (NCBI taxonomy): Eukaryota > Metazoa > Arthropoda > Arachnida > Ixodida > Ixodidae > Rhipicephalus > Rhipicephalus appendiculatus. The sequence goes on from JALIZH010025258.1 coordinate 12,872, forward strand.
GACCAGCTGATTCCAAACTTGGCCATGAAGGAGGTGGTGGACGGCTTCCTGGCGGAGAATGAGTGGGCCCTCGACTACTGAACGCCTTCGGTGACTTTTGCAAGGACCGTGCGCACCGTCCCTCCGAGAGCCAGCTTGATTTCGCGTCGCCGCCACCTGCTTACTTCACTCTTTAACAAGACCGAGATGGCAGGCACCTTCATTAGTTGCGGTGTGCGTCTTGCGTGGCTGTCGCCCTGCGGGATTTTTCTGTTTGCTGCCCGCACACATCTCTTCGCAACGCATCCGCACCATGTTGTCAGGTGACCTTGTCGAGTCTTTGATGAGTTCTGCTCTTTAGGTTTGCCTTCACAGGCACACGAATTGGCTTTGGTGACAACTGCAGGTTGCGTTGTACGTGCCCCTGTCGTAAAACATCAGTGGCTGTCGTAAAACGTCAGTAAAGCGCCAGTTCAAGCGCTCTTTGAGTGTTCCAATTACCAAATTGCCGGACCACTTAGAGAGGCTTGTTGGTCACGCTCGCCTCAACTGATTGCACTGAGCTTCACATTCATTTCGCCCTACATCTCTTAATGTTGGGACTTAAAATGTGCCGTCTTGGCTGTAGCGTAGACTCCTGAAAAGGTGTCTGAAAACCAACTCTTGCAGAGCTGTCAAGAGCTCTGATCTCGTATGAATAATGGCTGCAAAGCGGAATCGTTCGAGTGAACTGCCGAATAAGGTTCCAGTCTCTTGGTGTCTCTGTCTGGCATGCAGGATGCTTTGCAGAAGCTTACGCTGAATGCGCGTTTTCGTATGAACTGTTGTCAACAGTCCGAAAATGCTGGCAGGGGCCCTGTCTAAACAAGTGCCCTTGGTCGTTGTTGCAAACAGAACAGACGATGTCGAGGAGACGCGAGAAAAGCTGGATCCGTCTCCGTTTTCGTCTGTTCCGTTTTCACTGCCAGTCGTGACGGCCTCGCTTCCGTTGTAAGCGTCCGACGGAATCTGCCGAAGTTACGAGAGTCTGGCAAGCCTCTCGGACGAGCCCGATGAGGTGGCAGGAAAGTGGGCGTGGTTGACCGTAGCACGTAGACGTCGCGGTCTCGTTGCGTTCTGTTGTCCCATGCCTGTAAAGGTACATGTTGTACATAGGTCCGGTGTTATGGACTGCAAGGAACCATTACTGCCCTCTCCACGCGACTCTTAAAGCAGTCTCGTAGCCCCTAGGCTTGCTTGTCCCACATTGTGCTAGCCTTGGCTTTTGTACACACTTTACTGCAGCCGTAGAGTCCAAAGTGGCAGAAAAGCCCAGCGGTACCCGGTCCCAGGAACGCCTTTTTTTAAGAAGAATTCTATAACTTCCGTGTGTTGTAAACTTAGGATTGTCACCGTCGTGTCATTTGACATGCTGCTATCGAATGTGTGTATGGATATTCTGTTGTCGTGCCCTTCGGTTCGCTTGTATAGCTTCGTTGAGTGAGACCCCCGAAACGTGGCAGTATTCGCTGGAACGAGTCTTTTTGATTGGTGCAAGTGAACAGTTCATGCCTGCATTCTTTCTTTTCCTAAAGCTGGCACACGATAATGGTAAGACTCCGAATGCCGTGCATTGATTGCACTGACAGAGTTGTGCAGTATGGCCCTTTTCATTCATGTTGACGACTCTCTTCATGTAGCGTCACCTGAGGTTGCGTGTTGGAAGCAATGATAAGGTGCATCGCTAGATGGTGCAGCTTGTAAGGGAGCACTTGAATAAACTTGAATTCAGTGTAACCTTGCAAAGAGTCAGACAGAAGTGTAACAGGACTAGCTGGAGGCTTGA
>JALIZH010025259.1:0-13270 GCA_030522465.1 Rhipicephalus appendiculatus
TAGACCCTCATGAAGTCTTGTGTAGTGTGAAGGTTATCAATGTTTGTGCAGTTGGCAATGCTACACTACTGAACTTGATGTGTATATTTCGAAATGCTCCAAGACTTTATTTGAAAGAAGGAAAGGAAGACATAAATGGTAACACAGGCATGTTTGCCAGCTGTTAATCTGGCGTGGCCATGCTGTGCAAACGAAGGGCGTACGAGGGTAAAAGATAACAGAGAAAAACTTTACGGGAAAGAAGAGTATGACACCTTTTAAAGCCTGTCTCTAAGGTCACTTTGTGTAGGGAAGCACAGCAATGCTTTTAATGCTAATATTAAATGGGGAGCAGCAATGACAAAAATCTTACAGCGTAATACTGTGAAATATTTTTTCCCGTAGTAATAGAAAAGCCTTATCCACACTGTCAGTTTGTGTATTGTGTGCTGAATTAATTTTTCGTGTTCGAGTGCTTTAGGATAATAAATTTAAGAGCTAAAGAAGTGTTTCATGCATGGATGTCAAAGTGAATTTATGCCAGTTATCTGATATAGGTACTGGCGTGCTTTACAAGCTGATCAGTGCGGCGTGAAATACTGAGTCACTTAAAGGAGTACTGACACGATTCTGAGGCACCCCCAAAAGGGGACTCTATCGTTTCCATAGTGTGCACTGTCATCGCTCCTCCACACACCGGAGCTACACAACGCGTACAAAATATAATCCATTGATTTTAAAGTTCGTCGCCCAGCATCTGCAAGCCAGCCCCACCGCAATGGACAGTATCATGACAAATCAACACAGCTCACTGGGTTCGCTAAATTTGCGTCCTGCATGCAGCCTAAGTCGCAGAAATCACTCTCAGAGTCACTGGACGACAATGCACTCATCGTTGTTTACGTGAACCACGTGCGACTGACAGCAAACGGGCAACTGTTGCTAGTATGTCGCGAGTTGCAGTCTTCCCGTGACGTCAGAGCAGTCTTGATACGTCACTGCGAAGCCACCCTGTCGATACCGAAACCGAAATTGCTGTTTTTAAGGTGGCGGTAATAAAAATATATTCGATGCATTCCCATGCACCGCGACACTCTTTTTAGGGTTCTCGACACCCACGTTTTTTATTTAGAGCAAAAAATCCGAAAATATTTAAAATTCGTGTCAGTACTCCCTTTAAAAAAGGATTGGTTCCATGCACCTCGTGATTTAAGTTATCACGGTTAGGGAAAATTTTTGCATTCGTTTAGACTTGATAGTTATGTTTATTGCATGTCTAGTGTGTTGGCTAGGTGACATTTAAGTTAATATCAAGCAGTAAGCAGGATGGAAAATTTTCAGAGAATACGTATTTCGTCATTGGCAGCAGCAGGATAATGCATAACCTATAGGCAGGCGCTGTATACACTGTTGGTTTAGTCAGATACACGTGCAGTACTAACAATGTTGTCTAGGTGTTGCTTTGGCATTAGCATGGTTTTAGATTTAGATGTACATTAAAGAATCAAGGGTGTGCACTGTGGCATGCCTCATAAGTATATATCTATATCTTTTCCCATCTAGCCCAAGTTCTAAAATAATTTATTTGGTTGAACTTGCAGTAAATTTTGAGGGTGAATGAATTATTTTTCTTGTAGGAGTTGCCTCCATGAAACAACAAGCAACACTGCACACTAGCCATCGTACCTTGTTCTTTTGCTATGTGTATCAAAACATGGCAGAAATACATGGACAAGCAATGAGCTCAGTCTTTCTGTATCATATTGCTACATCTTTCAGATTTTATAATAAAAGCATGCTGCACTCGTTGGAGATCTCTCAAGGCAGCGTTTCAATTTTTGTATTTTTGTGATGTTTTTTTCAAAAAGTCTGCAGTAAGAGATGTCATGTTAGTCTTTTGTAGGGCATTCATTTGTATGGATGCAGAAAGCCTAATACACTTCTTTATTTGATATCTTTTTTTCAGGAAGACTAGACACTTCTGGCGAAGCAGCGAGAGTTCTGGCCCACCTGTTCGTCTACAGGACGGCCTGTTCTGCGAACACTCATGGGCCTTACAGTACACTATATTGACGATCTTGTACATCACTCAGCATTTAGGGATTGCCAGCACTTGGACTCCTGCAGTGTGTTATGCACGATGCTGTGTCAAGAGTACACATTTTGAAAATTTTATATGTCTTGAAAAAGGATGTAAACTCATTTAGCTGACTGAACTTAATTCCTGGCTGTTTTACAACCTGTATTTATAGCCTGTTCAATTTTTATGCAACCTCATGGCATATCCAGTCCTTGGGCTCTAATGTGTCAAGCCACCACCAGTATTGATAGGCAATTTTTTAATTTAAAACTTGTTATTGCTTAACGTAACTTTCCAGTCATGGTATTCGGATTCATTTTACATGAGGTAGTTTCGCATGAGCCATAAATTCAGCTATTAAAGATGGTGAACTACTTTACCGGTAGCAAATGATGGCACGGCACTAGCTGGCATGAAAATATTATAAGTATAGGTCTACTACTTAAGCATAATATTGCGGCGAATCATGGTTGTGAAATAATGCCTAGTTCCCAAGCTTGATTTTAGAAATTTGCATCATCATATGAAAATATGTGAACAAAGGCAAGCGTGTTTACAAATTTTGGCAGGTGGATCTATGGTCGACACCACAGGTCTTTATACAACAAAGTTGACTACACAGTCGTGTGTCATGTTTCACGCCTGAGGGCAAACTAATGCAATATAAAGAAATTGTACACTACCATGCCTATTCCACAGTCGCATTTTTTCTCAAAAGTGTTGTAAGCCTTCATTGACTTATCGAATTGCCTTCATTTGTAAGCAGACACCAAGTCCCTTGTGCATGCCATCTGTTTGGATTTAAATGCATACTGGCATTGCTATATGTGTCGTGCCTTGTGATGTTTTTTTTTTTCTGTACTTTCGGTTGTGCTGTGTATATTGTTTCCTGTGTTCAATAATGAGCATACGTTCTGTACTGTAGATGAAAATGTGTATTTTTACATTGACATTATGGATGTTATTGTTTTGATTCCAATAAAGTACTACAATTCACATTTTTTGTATCAATTCATGTTTAAGAATTTCTAGTGCATTCAAACAAAAAAGAGCTTGTATTATGCAAAAGAAATTGTTCAAACACTGACGTATAGATCAGTGGGTCTCAGCCACGTATGTTTCGAAAACCCCTTGTGGAATGAACAGTGGACGTGATGAAGGTAGGTGCCATAAATTAACTCATGTATTGTGAAATAGGTGCCCTTTATTTCACTGTGCGAAAGAATGGTCAAACTGAAGTGTCACGCCAGTTTGATCTCAACAGCTTGTCAATAAGTCGTGCGGTCTCCAGCCACATTCCACCTGTTTCTAGCTATGCTTGCTCCTCAAATATGCAAGCCTGGGAACTGCATATGTCGCAAGATAACGGCAACTGAAGATCTGCAGCCATCTCATGAGGATGGAAAAAACGTAAGTCAGCCCCGCCGCAATGCAAATCAGTTGTGCGGTGAAGCATACCAAAAAATCAGATGGGGGCCCCTTGTAGTGGACAGTATGCCTTGAAAAGGGGGCGCTTTTATCTTTTGTTCGAGGGGGATACTGTAGATAATCCTTGTGTTATACCAGATGGACTGAACAGATGATTCTTGAAAAATATGCAAATAAGCGACAGGCAGTGGACGGAAACAGACCAACATTCATCGAACATGGATGGGTTGATCATTTATCAGCGGTAGCATAATTTGTATTATGAGTTTGGCCGCACCTAAAGGTACACGAGGTAGTACGTGCTCGTGGCACCACTTGTGACCTGCTGTGACAAAAGATATCCTGCGAAATATAAATAAACGTTATTTTCAGAAGAACAGCTGTTTCACTGAGGCATACAATTACGCCATTTTTCTAGCAAATACTGCACAATTTCTTCAGGAGGACCGCCAAATACACGCGGACGTTCGCAACAGAGAAGCGCAACAGTATTATCTTGTTATTATTAGGGAGACATTTCACTCGCGAATTAGTGGAGCTTGGTGCACGCCTACGACGTTCATTATAATGGCGCGCGACAGCAGTGGCGTAGCCAGGGGGTGGCACACCGGGCACGTGCCCCCCCCCCAAATTTTTTTTCGCCATGGCATACAGAGCGAAAAAATGACCATTCCAAGGGAGGTGCCCCTCCCGAAATCAAGGTGGTGCCCCCCCCCATCCGAAAAAATTTCTGGCTACGCCCCTGCGCGACAGTGAAGAGTAAAGGTTATTTAGTGAAAAGGTAGCTAGTCTCCGTGTATAAAAGCAATTAAATACTGACTATGACTAATTGAGAAGCACTGTATATCGCGCCTCAGCGGGCGTTAAGTGCTCATGGTGGAAATATTCGTCTAACTGCTCGGAAGGTGCCGCTGACCCGGCGTGCAGCCCGCAACAGTACGTACGCGCGCAATAAATACACATGGTTGTATATGTAAACGCTAAAATACCTTGTAAGTCAGGCATTGACTTATGTAACAATGAGATGCCATAGCACATGGTCTACGAACAGCTGAGAACGCACTGGTGCCACTGAAAACACTTGCGGCTCGCGGCAAAAATAACCAGAATCACTCAACAGCACACGCTCGTTGAATACACATACGTGAGTTTCGCTACCTGAAGGTACTTGTCACGCTGGTATCTGCGAATTTTGGGCGAGAAAGACATCCACAACTTAGGGTGAACACTCAAAAGGACACACGTTTATCATTTTGCTTGCGGCACGACAGACGACGAACCGAAGTCGGAGCATAAGGTGCTAACGGAGGTCCCCCGCGAGTTCATGACGCCGCGTAATCTATTTACGAACTTAATGCAGGCGCAATGCACGCTGACGATGCAAGAACACAAGTTGCAAGCTCCTCCCCCTTTTTTTCAAAGCACTTTTGTGAATACATATGCTTGAGAAAACTCATCGCAGCATGCGGTGGCTCTGTGGTCTAGTGGTTAGCGTGTTTGCTCTCGGGGCGTGTGGTCAGTGGTTCGAATGCAGTGTTGTGAATTATTTGTATATGTATGTATGCACTGATGTATGTCTTCTAATTACCCCCAGAATTAAGTGTCAATGATATTAATCCGTCAGACGCTCTTTTACAGTGTCAAAAAAAAATTTTTTTTGCAGCCACTTTGGCCGCCTATTAACAGCACGCCACGCGTAAGCGCTGCAGGCTGTATGACCTAGAATCTTGCAAAAACCACGTCAAGTCTATTGTGTTGCTTTATCTGTGAGCCCGCTGCGTAGTCACATAACGAATTGATTAGCAGCGCCGTAATTTAGACAGATTTTATGCCTGCAGGCGTGGATTCGAGCGAGTATTCGACTGGCAGTGTAGCGAAACGCTTCCAAACATCACGCCTTCATTAACATCTCCCGTCACGACAGCGGGAAGGTTCTCTTTAATCTAAGTGTTGTAATCGCGAGTGCTCTGCGTGTTTTGGTTGCGTGGATGTGTGCGTGTATGTATTAGTCTTTCTTTTCTGCGCTTGATTAATTTTATACCAGAGCGATTTCAATGTGCCAGCTTTACTCTCTCGGTGGGAGTGCTTTCACTCTATCGCAGACGGAGTACTGTACTCCATAAGAGGGCGTTGGATCACTCTCTTTCTAAAGAGAGTAGTTTCACCCCGGAAAAAGGAGTGCCCTGCGGGACAAGCCAAAACTCTCGCAAAGGGCGTAAAAGCACTCCTTTTGTTCTAAGAGTGTAGATTATTGGCTCGGGTTTCTGTCAGGGCCCGATCTGCGGTCGGGCCGGGCCGGGAAGGCGAATTTTTTCCTCGGGTACGGGCCGGGCCCGGGTCTTGCTTTGAATGACCGGGCCGGGCTCGGGCGGGTAATTTTAAACAACTACCGGGCCCGGGCCGGGCCGGGCTGAAAATCCCCGGCCCGTGCAGTGCTCTAATTATTACTAACATTGTGCGACTCTTTCTCTCTGCAGTCGTTTCTTGTGCTGAAGCAATTACGACTACGGCAGCGCCGAAAGTAGCGGCACACCTCCCCTACGGACGCTGATCTGCCTTTAATGGGAATATAATAAAAACATTTTAAAAGTTATCTCTCTTTTTCGCCTGCAATATCTATGGTATAAATGGGCGGCTCTTGTCCTGTTACGCCAGTGCGTCTCTGACCATTCTGTTTCATTCCTTAGATGACGCACCCAAAAATATACGACAATATCCACCAATTCTCCCTTTATTTCAAACACTGAATAATAGATATATGAACGGTCTTGTTGAGGTAGCCGAAATCAAGTTAACGTTTAGCTCCTTCCCTCGCCAACGTTGAGCCCGTTCTGCTTGTGTGGCAGACAACTTACGTTCCTTCGTAATATTTTACTCCGTATGCATCAGACGAAGTGTGATACACGGACTTGTTTTTTTTTAAGAAAGCTTGCGCGCAGTTTTCTGGATGACAGCAATAGAAAAGAACGGCGGTGACGCTGCCTTTGTCAGACTTTCGAAGGAGAATGATATATTATCTACGAAAAATATTTCCTTTATTGAAATTTAAAGGCCTGATTTGCGAGAAATCGTGTTGATTAGTCGACATGCATTTTCTGTGTGGTCTTCATCGCCTAGCGTTGCATTTAAGAAGATTCGCAAACTACCGCGAAAGCGTAAGTTCCACAAGGCGTATGGTAGGTACCGTCATCACGGGCTTTAAAGGGCCCCTCACCACCGCGCGTACAAAGACGAGGGAGTCGTTTCCACCTCGCCTTCGTTACCCTTCGCACAGACTATGTGTCTTCCTCGCCACTTTTACTTAAAAAAGCCCGTGAACACTGTCAGCACTGCGCGCTCGAGCCTATCAGGATTTCGCGCTTCTGGGCTGCACGCTGTTATCGCCGCTTACGCAGTCGTAAACACACAAAATGAAGTTGATCGCGCACGATCGTCATGCGAGACAAGGAAGAACGGATGGGTGGCTGCATGGCAGATCAGTGCAGGAGACAATTCACATCTGATATTTCGCGTATATGGACCAATCGAGAGCATGTACACTATAGACGTCACGGGTAACACGGTTCTGCGTCACGAGTGCGCAAGAAAGACGGGAATGGCCAGTAGGGCATATTGCGCTCTTTTTTTTTATTATGATGGGCTGGTGAGGGGCGCGTAAAACTAGCGATGGGGATGGCGTGGAGTGGCGTTCGATCAGCTGCCATCTGAAGCCGTGCATGGCTGAACCGTTTGCCGGACTGAGTTACACTGGATGTTGAACCAATGCCGAGTGTTGGAACATTTGCCGTTTGCCTCACCACCCCACGTACAAAGACGAGGGACTGGTTTCCTTCTCGCCTTCGCAACCCTTCGTACAGGCGATGTTTCTTTCTTGCCACATTTTACTTAAAAGTACGTGAACAATGTCTGCACTGAGCGCTCGAGCCTATCTGATTTCGCGCTTCTCGGCTACACGCTCCCTATCGTCCCTTACGCAGTCGACACACAATTGAAGTAAAATCAGTTGATCGTGCACGATAGTCAAGCCACACAAGGAAGAACGGATGGGCGGCTGCACGTTCTGAGGGCGGAAAAAAGATCACCGTATCTCCCCGAAGTCAATGACAATGAGTGGGCGAAGCAGTGGGATCATTCGGTTTTACCGTAAATCACCCGTGCCATTGCCCACTCACGCATGTAAATGACTGACAACGCGGCGTAAAGTTATATACAATGTTTATTGGTCCTAAATAATATATCGTGTGGAGTTGTGAATTTCGTTTTGCCTTATTATTACTGTTTTGTAGTCCGTGAAATGTAGAGCCAATGGTTCTTCTATCGGATTTAGCCTGAAGTTGGCAAAGACGAGGTCTCTGCACGTTCCCCTGGTGGTTGCTGGTTGTTTCCAGTCATACGAAATGCATCGTAGAGCGTATCAAGGCGTCATATACTGCACAACCCAGTCGCTGTGCGTGATGCCTACGTTGACCATTTTGTCTCTGTTTGCCGAGCTCTAGCTTCCGGGGTAGCAGCTTGTTGTCGGCGTTACCGTTGAGCCGTTCGGCCGCCGCTTCCCCCCGCCCTCAACTCCGAGTCCGCTTGGTATTTTTGTCGTGTTGCCGCCGCTTCCCGCGCCTTAAGTTCGTTTTCATTCATAGCAGAAAGAGAATGTTCCAGGGTCGTCATCGTCGGCGGGTACCTTGCTTGCGCTAACGCAAGCAAGGGTACCTTGCTTGTGCTGTGCATGTGCTAACGCGCTTATTTCTCATCATCATTAGCGTCATCGTCATCGTCACGGCGTATAATGCGCACAACGGACAACGGACAAGCCTAGCCCCTAAGGTGCTTCGCCCCTAAAACAGCCGTCTGCCGTATCATTCTCGTGGGCGACCACCACTGCCATAACACGACCCTCTTTCCCGTGCACGTTGTGCTAAATTAGGATGAGGATGGTCTCACGTGGATATATAGTTGGTGCAGATCACATAACAGGTACTAATTTTCTAATGAGTACCTGTTTTCAGTTCATTGACATGCAAAAAGGTGAACGCTGTGCGCGACTTTCTATAGAGCATGCCCGCGCTTCGCTTTAGGGGGGGGGGGGCGGAGGGCAAAATCGACTGAATATGCGATTTTTCAATTTTCATGGCACAATATTCCACCATTCTTGGCAAGTGTTTCCACGAAGTGGCGTGTTTTTATGCGCAACGGAAAGCATATGGCGCCAAACCACGCCTGACCCCGTGACAGCACCTATACTGCACCTAGTTCTGGCAAGGCGTTGTAGCGTTTGCTTTTTTCTGAATGTAAGGGCACGCAGTATCATTTATATACATAATCACTTCGAATGGTGGTATATCCAGCTAAATAAATTCTTTCAATAGTTCACTTCTCGGTCTATTGGGGTCGCGACAGTCGCTGAAGTGCCGCGCGAAAGTATGCGTACATCCGCGTTTTTGCCGTTACCATACTCACCTTGTTCTCGTGCGTTCTGCAATTATTGCCATTTCGGGCGGCTCATAGCTGTAATCTATTTCACAAACACACTGAGGACACGGCAGTAGCTTGGTTTTCACTAAATCCGCGCAAGTAGTGAAAATACTTGGGAGCAGTACCTTCTAGTGCACAGTCAACTCACCGAGACGCCGCCATTGAGTGCAAGTGCTCCCAAGTTTGGAAGTCCGCCGCGAGATTTTTTTTTTTTTTGATTACGTGGGTGCCAAGTCACCTGAATATCGCATAATAGACATTTCTTGGTTAGCATTATGAATAATAGCGAAGAATATGCAGCAGGAGAATTTTATCCTGACTTCACGGCAACTCGAACATTAAATGGAATTTTCTCAATGCACTACTTTTCATCAGAAAAGGAACATTTTCTCTGTAACCACTGCAGCTATCAAGTGCAACTTTTTTGTGACTTACTTCTCAATAACATGCGCCTTTTCAGAAGCAAAAAAATGATGCTGCCACCATAAGTTTATTTTTTACGAAAGCTTTTCTTTAAGAAGAAAGCCTTGGAATTATAATCATCAAGGATCTAAACTTTCAACAAAATAGTGGTCATTCCAACAATTATTTTTTGGTTCAGAAGGACACCCAGGGCACACTTAACAACCACAAGTGTTCACTCTTTACATGCAAAAACTTTCTTACAAATGTTCCTTAAAAAATAAAAACAATAAAATAATTTTTTGTTATTTTTAGAATGGCTTCATATTTTCTCGCCAAATTCCTAAAACGTTTTGTAAAATCTCCGTTCGATTAGCTCGGGAAATTTGGTAAAGTTTGCTTTAAAATTAACAGAGCGGTGGAAATTAGTAGTTCTGCACCCGTCTTTGCTATCTATCCCCCCTTAAGAAGGACATAGGTTCCACATGATTAGAAAAGAGGAAACCGGGCGGGGCAATCGCCTGCAAATTTCGCATGGCTAGATCCGTCGGCAACCTACAACATTCGAGTCCTAATCCTTAAAAGCTGTACAAAGATGTGTGTGATGCAATTTTAGGTGTTCCTATGTTCAGGTTCATGAAATAGCGGAGGCCAAGGGTAGGACGTGCTAAAACGGGATAAGAGAAACCATGTGGCGCCTACGATGAAGTCATCTTTTATACTTGATACAGGTACATTTCATGTCCACAGATTTCTAAATGAATGTTGCTTTTCTTGCCTTCGGGGTCAGAGTGTCTCATCTATCATTAGTAAGAAACTATCGCGCCCATTTTTTTTTTACACTGCTGGAAGGACGTGTAGAGAAAGACAGAGAGAGAGGGGTTGATTTAGAGAAAGGCAGAGAGCTCGGCCAGAGCGATAGAATGCTTTAGTAGGCTACTCTACAGCGGGCAAGGGGGAAAGGGGAGGAAAAAGAGTAATGTGTGACGATGGTGACGATGCACTGTTGGCGTCAGGCCAAGCGCTGTTAGGAATGGGGTTGCGTCGTATCCCACCGCTGCCACCACTGTTACGAATGGGGTTGCGTGGCCGGTGCGAACGCGTGCGGGTGTCGTGCTCGGAGCAGTCATCAGGACAAGTTGGAAGACGGAAAATACTTTATACAGAGTATTTACATGTTGACGGTCTTCGTGAACAGGCTGAACAGGCACGGCGCTCCTCGATGCGCCGGATTAAATGTGGTGGTTGGGGTCCACCCCCATATCCTCCTCTCCAAGCGGTGGCCAAGAGTCCGCCAATCCTGCACCGCCTGCTGGTGCACAATAGTGACCACGCCTTCGCCTCCAAGGGTCAGTACCTGTACGATGACGAAGGACCACGAGACTGGGTAATGACCGCTCTGGTGACCCTGTTGGGGAGACGGTGGCTTGTTGACAGCGCCTGTCGCAACAGGGTGGGGTAAGACCAGCCCGGCGAAATCAGCAAGGCGTCGGCAAGGGTGCGGCCCAACAGCAACGTGCGCGGGGCTTTGTTGTTCCTCCCGCTCTGGTATGTGGACTTGCAGTCGCGTAGAACGACGACCGGAGTCGGTGTTCGGGGCTGGCAAGGGCATGGCAAGGGCGTGGCACAACAGCTCCCCCGCCACCAAACAATGCATCAGGAGGACGTGCGGCTCCACGCGGCTCGGCTGAATTGATGCGGCCGGACACCAGGCTCGTCCATGGGTCTCGAGGCGAAGCTCTCAGGAGCATTGGCTGTCTCTGCAGGCATTCCTCACGAACACGCAGCTTACACGGACTCATGGTTCCTGTGGATAAGACGAACTCGACAGGACAACCATTGTCAAACCACACCTAACGCTGCAAGTGCCCTCTGCACACCCCTCGGAATGCCAGACCAGAATGAAACAAAATATACCTGACGACTAGCGTTCCCGCCCTTAAATAAAACGAGGAGAAGTGCGTATCTCATGGTGACAAGCCCAAGAACAGACCTCAATTTCTGGTGTTGACAAAGAACAACTTCGAGAGAATATAAGAATTGTAATTGTACTATAGCTACTTAGGCAGAAAAAAGTAAACAATCAAGGAAGTCCCGTAAGCTCAAAGGTTTCGCTAAATCCTCTTTTAGCGCTCTCTTTAGCGCGTAACACAGTAACACAACAGTTCTCTCAACTATGAAATAAAAGTGAAACTAAAGATTACGCGCTCGACATAAAACAATGTTGAACTACCCTTCCCCTAAACGCTCACGCTAACTAGTACAAAAACAAAACAAAACTCAACCTACAACTAGCGTAGTTGAAACACTTATCAACCACAACGCCAGGAGGTTATTCTCTACAATCTCGACATTACATAGCTCAAAATTACTGACTCTACAGTAAACACAAAAGTGACAGTTCTCGACACATTTGGACATAAAAGTCATACGCATGACAAAAGAACTCAATAAAGTGTCATCGTGACAAATGAACTGTCCAGTAATACATCAAAGTATCCTCCATTACAAACCCGCGACGCAACATCAGCAGATGAAGTAATCTCAAAACTTCAAAACTGAATACGCTGTCAATCAATACCTAAACACAGGTTACCGCGGCGTTTCCACGAACGTATACCCTTTCATACGAACTCTGGGGAGTTGCGCATTCCAGGACTTTCGTGAATGGCGATCTCGACAAAAGAAGGAGCGGTTAACCCGCCCGACAGAGCAATTGGTTGCGCACTCCGATTTTCGACCTCCACTGCGCGAGAAGGCGGCCCGTGAACGGTTCCTTATGCTCACTCACCCCTTCCTCGTCAAACAACCACCCTTCCTCCACGGAGGGTGACGACCTTTGCTCGTCCTCATAATTTCGCGAGTCTTCGCGGCATTCCTGCATCCTTTGTGCAGTGAAACAGATGAGACGAAGCGGCCACTTAGCGATCTAGATTTCTCTGAAACGTATCCCTAACCTCAACGTTCGGTAAAGGCCAATTCTCAGATCAAGGGATCATACGATCCATAAACACTCACTGAATATAACAACGTAAAGGGAATAAACATAGCGTACTAACAGGCCCGTGTGGTTAATGCAACCACCTCACGTGAGACCTTCTGATGAGCCAGAACCTAAAGTTGGGCCCTCCTCAACGACAACGCACTGGGCACTGCTGTGCACCTTAGCTCTACGCTACTCACACTCATAGAGCGCTGAAACATTAACTCACCACTAACCGTACACCATATCCCTCGAATCTAAGGTCATCTAAACACGTGTCTGGACCTAAATGTTCATGAACACCATGCAATGAAAATAACTTGATGCCATATACATCAGGAGCACCTGACAAAATCGGCGTTGGTTTCGTGCCAAATACCCTGCACCAAACGCTTCTCAAACTTGAGCATGTCGAAAACTCCTTTGGCTTTACGCTAAAACCTTCCGCAACAATGGTCATTTACTCCCGTAAGACGGTGAACTACTTTGCGCTAAACATGAAAGGTACAAAAACAACTAAACCTCATTCCGCTCAAGAAACGCTACTCTTTCAACATTGGCGGTAGCACAAATCTTCACTCGCGACTGACGTGCTCTTATAACAAAGAAAACTCTTTTTACGCAGTCAGCTCACTCTGATGCGACCCCTGCGTCCGTACAATCCTCAACGGCTTAATAAAAAATCACAACTCGTACAACGCTTAACAAAACCAAAAGTAAGAAATTACTCAGCTAAACAAATCAGTCGCGGAGAAAACACTGGAATATTACTTCAAGACAAAAATAAACAAACAAAATATTCCTTCAAGAAATTCGTGTGTCTCATTCTCCAAAAGCTTACAGCTGTCTCATTTCAATCTTACTCGCGGCGGTCGCGGTCTTGCCGAATTTTGACAACACCCGGGACCACAACATGCACATGCTACCAG
>JALIZH010025260.1:0-32791 GCA_030522465.1 Rhipicephalus appendiculatus
AACCTCGACTTGCGATCTGGCTATTGGCAGATCCCGACGCATGAGTCTTATAAAGAGGAGACCGTATTTGCTACGCCTGATGACCTCTTCGAATTCAATATGATGCCGTTTGGGCTCTGCAGTGCCCCAGCCACATTTGAGTGAATGATCGATACGGTACTCTGGGGCTTAAAATGGGAGACCTGTGTTTTTTACCTGGGCAATATCGTCATATTTTCGTCCAGCTTTTCACAACACCTCAAACGCCTAGACGAGGTACTAACACGTCTAGCCAAAGCGGGTCTCCAGCTAAATACCAAGAAATGTCTGTTTGCGACCCCCAGCATCAAAGTGTCAAGTCACCTTGTCGCAAGCTTGGCACTGAAGGTGATCGCGACAACGTTGCCGCTGTGTTGCACTTTTCTAAACCCGCCACGCTAAAAGACCTACGCAGCTTCCTCTGCTTAACGTCATACTTCCGCCGGTTTGCCGATGGTTTTGCTACCGTTGCAGCTCCTGTTCACAAGCATCCGACCGCAAGTGCATCCTTTGTTTGGACGGATGACTGTGAAGCCGCTTTTCAGACTCTGAATCGATGCCTCACATCAGGGCCAGTTCTTTGCCATTTCGATCCCACAGCTCCTACTGTCTTACACACTGACTCAAGTGCGCAAGGAATCGGCGCTGTTATGCTGCAGCGGGACCAGCCTTCTCAAGAGCAAGTCATTGGTTACGCGAGCCGTACCCTATCTCCAGCTGAGCGGGATTACAGCATCACTGAACAAGAATGTCTCGCCATCATGTGGGCCGTAGAATGTTTCACCCCTATTTGTACGGCCTCCATTTTACAATTATAATGGACCATCATGCGCTCTGTTGGTTGTCTTCTCTCAACAACTTGTCAGGACGCCAGGCCGTTGGGTGCTCCGATTGGAGTATGACTACGGTGTCACATGTATGTCGGGCAGGAAACACCAGGACGCCGACGCTCTGTCGCGCTGTCCGCTGTCGCAAATAACCAATGTGGCATCTTCCTGCTGTGCGGTACCTGTCAGCCAAGTGACCAAGCAGACGACCAGTATTACTCCCATCATGTTCACTGCAACGGCTGACTTCCTTCAGTCCGCAGACCTCGTCTCGCTCCAACGTGCAGATACATACTGCCGTGCAATGCGTCTTACTGGCTTGTCCCGGGCTCCCAACAGCCGCTTAAGACGACAGCTCACGCGTTTCCAATTTCACGATGGAGCGGTACTCCGGCAAATTTACCCTCCTGTCGGTAAAGGACGCGTCCCGGTCGTCCTTCGCTCACTTCGACTCCAAGTTTTAGAATCCTTTCACGACTACCCGACGGCTGGCCACTAAGGTTTACACAAAACCTAGGATCGCATCAAAACTTGCTGCTTCTGGCCTGGCCTCTCCACTAGTGTTGCGAATTACGTCGATCCCTGTTCGCAATGCCAGCATCGAAAACATTCCACATCTCTTCCCGCCGTCCCTTTACAACACCTGCCGTGCTTGTCCGCTCCTTTCGAGTTCGTGGGCCTAGACTTATACGGACCGTCTTCCGCTTACACACATCGGTCACAGCTGGGATTGTTATTGGCTTGGATGAACTAACTCGCTTCGCTGAGAACGGCGGCTCCTCCTTCTAGCGCTGCCTCTGAAGTAGCCGAATTTGTCCTGCGTGCCATTATCTTGCGCCACGGCGCTCCTCGTGTTCTCCTTAGTGACCGCGTGAAGACATTTCTTTCCCATGTCCCTGCTAAGTCCTACAGGCCTCTGACACCATTCATAAGACCACATCGGCATGTCATCCGCAGACAAATGGTCTCACCTAGCGTTTCCACCGTACTTTATCAGATATGGCTATCTATGTATGTTGAGCCCAATCACAAGAACTGAGACACTATACTACCTTTCGTCCCGTTTCCCTACAATACTGCCATCCAACACACTACAAGTGTTACAGCCCGTTTTTCCTTGTGTATGGCGGTTCGCCGCCTTTCGTTCTGGACACTACGTTTTTGTCCACGCCCTCTGTCCCATCTGCGTCCCTCCCAGAGGAGGTCGCTGCCCGCGTCGCCCGCTGCCGCGAAATTGCCCGCGCCAACACAGCTACCATTCAAGCCAAGATCAAAGTTCGTTGTGATGCAACGCGCACAGTTGTTTCGTTTCACCCAGGTGACGAAGTGTTCATGTGGACACCTGTTCGCACACCGGGGCTCTGTGAAAAATTCCTTCACAGATATATCGATCCATACACCGGGCTTGCAAGAACATCTCCCATGAAATTTTTGCGTCACTCCTATTAGTTCGGCTACTGACTGCCGTCGTGGCGGCACCGAGATCGCCCATGTGTCTCGCCTGAAGCCCTATATTCGGCTCTCGTACCCTTACTAAAAGGATGAACCTGCTGATCACTTCCGTGAAGGGGGAAAGTAGTGCCGGGAGTTGACTATGTATTTCATGAGCTTCACCTGTACATACAAATCATCGTAGTCATCATCGTCGATTCTGTCACCGGATGTTCCGTCTCTGGCTCTTGGGTCGGTGTTGAAGATACATAGATCATTCCGTCTTACCTGACGTCAACTCACACTGGAAATGTGAGCGTGTTCTACCAATTGCTCAAAAACTTTCGGTATTTAATGCGCTTTTCACATCACATCTGCGCTATTCGCAACTTAATTTGGGGTAAGGGAACAAAGAAATCCATAAGTAATCTCACTATTCTACAAAAAAAAAGAAGGCTCTACGTTCTGTTGCAATCCTTCCTTTTAACGCCCATACTTCACAAACGTTCGTTAAATATAATATAACCAAATTAGACCTTCTCTACAAATACTCTTTATTAATGTCTTTCAGGTCTGACACCATTAAAAGTCGCGGTTATATACACAGTTTAGCTAATCTTACAACCAAATCCATCTACGCGCCGAAACCGACACTCCGAACATTGGTATGTTCCGAGGCCACGCACCAATTACGGTTTTGAGGCACTGTGTCATTGTTTGCCATATACTCTAAATAATTTTAAAATTACTCATGAGAATGTACGTACCCTGTTTCAAATTGTTCTATTTTAAAGCGCTTTGTAAACTTATGTTCGTATTACTATTTACTTCGTCTCGAACTTTTTTGAATGTATTTTATATGCAATGTTGGTTTGGATTCTATTTAAATTTACTTGTCTTTTTACCGTCGTGTTTTCCTACAGTGAATCTGGGACATGGGGCATTGTCGAGCTGTTCCACGTAACTTTGTTTCCCTGTCTCGACCACAAACTGTATAACTGTATTGTGGTAAATAAACTGAACTCAACTCAACTCATATGATTACACACACACACACACACACACACACACGCGCACACACAAACACACACACACCCCCCCCCCCACACACACACACATACACACACACACACACACACACACACACACACACACACACACACACACACACAATATTTCTGACTATATTTTTTCTCTATTCGTTCTCTCGCCCATCAGTTATTTCATCCCACGGACAAATCGGCGCATATGTTGTGGGAGCGCACAGAAGCTGAAGGACAGGACGAAGACAGAGAAGACGATAAGAGCGTGTGCGGGATCATGATGATGATAGCGTTCTGTGTGCTCTGCGCAGTCACATTAACCGCTGCGCTGTTGACATTTTGAAGTTGTTCGATATTGCGAGAATAGTGATTTACAGGTTTACATCAGCATTACGTATGTTCTGTGAGAGCAAGGTATAGCCAAACATTGTTCGAATATGCGGACAAGCACTCCTTCTAATGCGCAGATCATCGCGGCGCAGTGTGCTCTTCGGTGCGAAAAAAAATGACGTCTTTACCATAACGTGCGTGACATTGTTACATCGGAACATGAGCTAACCGTTACACGCTTAATACGAAAAACACGAATATCATGCTCAGGGTATCCGCAAATGTATGCTATTTTGATCTAGATGTTTTCTTTGACTTCGAGATGTCTTTGATGAGAATTCAGCCGGTAATGGCAAGCAGCCACGGTATCAAAAAATAAAAAGCTATGTGCAGTGGACATTGTGCAAATTGTTTAAAAATTGCCACTGGGGAGTATTCGCGATTTTCTACGTTCATTGTGTAATGACGTTTAAAAGCGAATCTGTAAAGGTCAGTTGCAGGGACAACAGAAGAGACAACGAATACTTTGTCTCTATACCACAATTTCATGATATGGCAGAGATAAAATAGATGATAATATTATACACCAAAAAACGTTGCTTACGAAGTAGAGAGGATTCGTGATTGGGGAATCGTCAATCTCAGGCGGCTCAGTTGACTCCTCGGTATCATTGTCGCAGTTGGCATATGCACCGGAAGAAAATTGTCAAGAGAACTAAAACAGTGAAGTGTTGCATGCTTTCTGTTCTGTTGTACGAGCGCCCAAGCGTGACACAGGGTTATGAAAAAGCGTCAACGTGAGCCTGGTATATATGGGAGGTGCGAACAAAAGAGGAAGATTCATCTGTGAGCAGGAAATACCTTTGACATTACAAATTAAATCTGTCAATTCTACTAGATTGTCACACAAAGAGAAGCAATATACGATATATTTAGATGATCACTTTTGTAGACACATGCTCGTGGTGACGTATTTGGACAAGGTGGCGATTGTCTGAGAGCCAAAGGCTTATTGCCAAGGTGACACGGGTATATTAATGAAGAGTTTTCGGTATGTGCAGTCGAAAGCGCTAAGTGATATAATAAAGGTATATCACCAATACAATTTTGAATTTATGCACAAAAGCTTTAGGTTGCTGTTTCGTGTGAGCACTTTAAGAAATCATGCATCCATTAACGCAACTGGTTGAATGCAAGGACCGCGTCATAATTTGGACCGACAGTTTTTTGTCTACGTTAGACTGTTTCTGTATAACACGCTCACGCACTGAATTTCGAGTTTTATTTATGTCAGTCATATGGGAATAATTTTGCCTAACTATTAATCAATAAACATTCACAAAAAGAACAGCCATGCACTTCCTTCTATTAGCCCGCTATGTACAATCGCTTTTGAAATTGAGGAAGTAAATTTTTTGGTATTACAATTTCTAAAACCTGAAGCACACCAAATACGACTCAAGCTAATCAAGAGTGACGCAGTTGTAATAATGATAAGTATATAATCGTTAAGACTATCAAAACTAGAAGATCAGATTGCTCAAACGTGGGTGAGTGCGCTAGAACACCCGAGCCATTGCACAAAATGTGTACAAAGTGTGCAATGACGTCGTGTCTCGTACAGTGTTTGCCGAGTACGACGGGTCTCGTGCGGCTGTGGAGTTGCTCTTATGGGTAGCAATCAGGGTTGCCAACCGTAGCGTAATTACCCTACTTGTAGGTTTTTCTCAGAATTTTTCGACTAGCGTGGGGCAGTACGGTGGTGACGTAGGTAATTTAGACATTTCTCTCGTTGTTGATCAGTGAAAAATGTAGAAGATCCGCGCGACATAGCCAAGGGTTACATGCCCGCAGTGACCCGAATTGGAATTTTCTTAATGCAGATGCCCCCGCAGGGGCGTCTGCGCAAGCAGGCGTTTGGTGTGCGGCGACACCACGGACCCGAGCTAACGGGGGGGTTCCGACTCCCTCCCACGCCTAGCCGTGCGTGGCATTGCCGTGTCCGGGGAAAAGGGGATCCTGGGGGGTTGAGCCGACGCCGGGTGATTGGACCTTTAAGGCCCCCCGGCGGAGGCAACACACCCCTTTGGCCCTTGCTTCACGTAGACGGCACCCCTGGGCTGACCCACCCAGGGGAAATCGGCAGTCGCCTTTTCCTATCTCTCTCTCCCTACATCTTCGTCTTTCTCTCTCTTTTAATCTTTCCTGTCTCCTCCTCTCTTCAATTTACTTCCATTTTTTCCTGGCGGCAAGGGTTAACCTTGTGTAGGTACCCTACCTCGGGTAGTTATATATGGTTATAGCGGCGATGTATGGCTGGCGACTTCAAGTGTTGTACCTTGTAGCGTCCCCTTGTTGGGCTCGGTGGTGGGTGGCCACCATCGCTGCCGAACTTCATATGCATGACATGGCAAACTCTTTCCCCCCACTCAACGATCGGTCCCTGAAAAGGAACCGCACCGAAGGAAGCTTCAAAAGAACCCGAACTGATAGTGACCACTACCCCCGATTTCTCATAATACACTCTCTTACAGATAATGACTCGGTTGCAGCACTGTCTGTGTTTCTGACCGCTAGAACTCTTGAGAACCTGATAGGAAAAAAAATACGATGCTAAGAAACTTTCATCTGGAGATCTTCTTGTTGAAGTGACCCAGAAAGATCACTCTGACACGCTCCTCAAACAGAAGCAGTTTGCTCACCTGAATGTGTCAATCACCCCCCACCGCAGTCTGAACACTGTCCAAGGGGTCATATCGGAACGCGACCTGATCCGCGAAACGGACTCGGACCTGCTTGAAGGCTTCCGCGACCAAGGTGTTGTCGCCCTTCGCCGCATCACTATCAGGCGAAACGGAGAAGAGGTTATTACACCACATATTGTCCTCACGTTCACTCGGTCTACCCTGCCAGAAGCTGTGAAAGCTGCGTTCATTCATTGCAAAGTCCGCCCGTACATACCGAACCCGAGAAGATGCTTTAAATGCCAAAAGTACGGACATGGATCGAACACATGTCGCGGAAAACTTACCTGTGCAAAATGTGGTGCCCACGAGCACCCAACTGAAAGCTGCGGTGCCACCCAAGCAGAGTGCCCAAACTGTCATGGATCACATGCCGCGTACTCACGAACATGTGAAATTTTCCAAAATGAAAAGAAAATAATACAGCTCAAAGTGACCGAAAACATTACATACTCTGAAGCCCGGAAGAAGCTCTCGCTTCTCTCCGGGAGATCCTACGCTGACGCAGCGCGCCGGGGGGCCGGGCGGCGTCTTGTGACGGTGGCCACGCAGTACAGCTTTGCTGATGCGTGTCCATCTCGGCCCCCCCACCAAGCAGCCGCCGGCTGCACCAACCTTCCAGGTCCCAGAGGTAAACTTCCAACAGACCTCAGGGACGACACACGCTACTGAGAGGGCATCTGTCCCTCCTGAAAAACCTCCATTAGCCTCCGCGTCTCCACCGGAAGCAATGGAGGTGACACCTGGATCCTCAGTGTCCCCGACGCTGACTGAATCCCCCAAAGTGGGGCGGAGCTTTTTAGACCGCCTCAAAGGAAAGAAACATCCTCCAGTCCAGCCGCCTGACAAAGGCGGTCAGGATTGAATAAGTCACCCTCTTCTCCTCATTCACTAACATGCCTGCCGAGAATATCATACACTGGAACTGCCGAGGACTACTTAAGAATCTAGATGACATATATGAAATACTTGCAGAATACCAACCAAACGCACTTTGCTTGCAAGAAACACACTTAAACCCAACGCACACTAACTTTCTAAAAAGCTACGTGGTATATCGAAAGGATAGGCAAGGTAGTGCACATTCATCTGGCGGTGTCGCTATTGTGGTAAAGAAAACAGTTCCTTCTCAAAGCCTCACTCTGGTTACCGATTTAGAGGCAGTGGCAATACAAACCCTGGTCTTTGGAAAAATAACAACTCTGTGTTCGCTATATGTTCCCCCGGACCACCACCTCTCTGCTCAAGAACTTGAAAAACTCATTGACCAGCTCCCGTATCCATTCCTGTTGGTTGGAGATTTTAATGCGCACCACCCTCTATGGGGATGTAGAAGGACTGATTCCCGAGGTTCGCTGATAGAAAACTTCCTTCTGTCCTCTGGCTCCTGCATATTTAATAAAAAAGAGCCAACGTACTTTAATGCAGCGCACAACTCATACGCAGCAATAGATCTTGCAATTGGCTCCCCTTCACTATTTGCAACTACTGAGTGGGCTGTCATACAAAACCTCTATGGAAGTGATCACTTTCCTGTCTGTTTGAAACACACAGGAAACACAAATCCGATTGTAAATGCTGTCAGGTTTAGAGAAAAGGGTGCTGACTGGATAAAATTCCAAGAACTCTCACAACTATTGCGCTCTTCAGTTGAAAACCTCGGTATTGATGCATCCCAAGCCTTGATCACACTGCATATTATACACGCGGCAGAGCAATCCATTCCACAGACATCTAGCAAAACACGAAACAAACGAAGGCCATGGTGGAATGCGGAATGCAAAAATGCCCGTGAGAATCAAAACAAAGCGTGGTCGAAATTCCGCAGGTATCCTACAGCTGACAACCTAGTTAATTTCAAGTGTGCCAAAGCAAACGGCAGGCGTATTCGACGAGAATCTAAACGGCAGAGCTGGCAGTCATTTCTCTCCTCAGTGAACTCCTACACTGACACGCCTAAAGTGTACAATAGAGTAAGAGCTCTACAAGGACACAGTTCTCATCCAGTGCCTCTTGTGAGTACTACTGGTGATACACTGGAACACCAGGCAGACGCCATAGGTCAACACTTCGAGTATATTTTCAGTTCAGCACATTACACAGACTCCTTTAAGCGACACAAGCTTGCTGAGGAATGCAAGCCTATCCGTGATAGGAGGCCATCCGTAGGAGGATACAATACCCCTTTCACTATAGACGAATTGAAGGCGGCGCTAAGAACATGTGGCAACTCAGCAGCAGGACCAGACAGGATTACATATGGCATGCTGAAGCACTTACACGAACACACGCTTGACGCCATTCTCTTCCTGTACAACAACGTATGGTCATCAGGCCGTCTACCCAAAGCCTGGAAAGAGGCAGTCATCGTACCCGTCCTTAAACAAGGAAAAGATGCCACACTTGCTGCTAGTTACAGGCCTATAGCGTTAACTAGCTGCCTGTGCAAGGTGTTTGAAAAAATGATTAATCGCCGTCTTGTCTATTACCTTGAATATAATGGCCTTCTTGACCGTCGTCAAGCCGGATTCAGGTCTGGCCGATCGACAACCGACCAACTAGTAGCATTTGAATCCTATGTTAGAGACGCCTTCATTCACAAACAACACTGCCTTTCTGTATTTTTTGACATGGAGAAGGCTTACGACACGACATGGCGTTATGGCATTCTCCGTGATCTGCTCTCTCTCGGAGTGTCAGGAAACATGCTCAATGTCATTGAAAGTTACCTCTCTGAACGTACATTTGTCGTTCGTGTTGGAAATGCCTTATCCAAGTGGTTTACACAGGAGAACGGTGTCCCCCAAGGTGGTGTTCTTAGTTGCACGCTCTTCATACTTAAAATGAATTCCTTAAGCACTGTACTGCCCAAAACGATCTCTTACTCCGTATATGTGGATGACGTTCAGATCAGCTTCAAATCATGCAACCTGGCCATCTGTGAACGTCAAATTCAGTTGGCAGTAAATAAACTCTCAAGCTGGGCAGACGAAAATGGTTTCAGGTTTAACTGTGAGAAAACTGTCTGTGTACTCTTTTCAAAACTACGGGGCATTAGGCCAGCCCCCAGCATCTCAATGAATGGACAAACCATAGCCACGAAGAAAGACCACAAATTTCTAGGTGTTGTGGCTGATGAAAAGCTCACCTTTGTTACACATATCAAGCAGCTGCGAATGAAATGCCTAAAAGCTTTAAACTTACTCAAGATTCTATCGCATCAGTCATGGGGTACAGATCGTGATTGTCTGCTGAACCTAATGAGCAGTGTAGTGCTATCACGTATCGATTATGGCTCGGTGGTGTACGAATCAGCATCGAGATCTGCATTAAAGATGCTTGACCCAGTGCACCACCTTGGGCTCCGTCTAGCGAGCGGTGCTTTCCGAACCAGCCCAGTAACTAGCCTGTACGTTGAGGCAGACCGGTGGTCATTAGAACGACGACGCCAGTTCACAAGCGTCATGTATGCCACCAAGGTGCTTTCCCATGTCGACCATCCATCTCGTGAGCTACTGCAGGACACATCAAATGCCCGCCTGTTTTTAAAGCGACCGTCAGTTACACCACCGTATCCTTTCAGAGCGGCATCACACCTTGAAAATCTGCACATACCGGTCTCTAATGTCCAACTAAGCTCTCATAAGGACACTGCGGCTCCGTGGGAAATGCGGGCTGTCAACTGCGACATGTCATTTCTAGAGGTAGGAAAGCGTGGCCTCGCGGTGGCAATAAATCAGCACTTTATGTACTTGCAGGCAAAATACAGGTGTGCTGAGTACTACACTGATGCTTCTAAGTCCTCTGCAGTCGCATGTGCAGCACTTGGTCCTGAGTTCTCTGAATCTACAACAATGAACGAACATACCAGCATATATACTGCAGAATGCTATGGCATACTTTTAGCTGTAAGGCATATTTTAAAGAAGAAAGAACCAGCCTCCATCATATACACAGATTCCCTCAGTGCAGTGACTGCGCTGTCCTCTGCTAAGGTACACAAAAATCCAGTCACTAATACTCTTCTAAAATGCATCATGTCAGCGTACAAATCCAAGCTTAAAATTACGCTGTGCTGGATTCCGGGACACTGCAACATAGCTGGCAATGAGGCAGTGGACCAACTTGCGAAGTCGGCTGCACTCCGCCCTTCAGCAGACGTAGATGTTTTCCCGTATGAGGACCTGAGGCCACTCATCATTAACCGAATTCGTGGGCAATGGCAAGAAGAATGGAACGCAGCAAACGAAAACAAATTGCACACTGTAAAGCCAAGAATAGGAAGATATACAACAGATAAACGTAACAGGCACCAAGAGGTTGCACTGTGCAGACTCAGAATCGGTCATACGCATGCAACACACTCACATATTCTCAGCAATTCTCCAACACCACACTGTGCAAAATGTGGTGATGTGCTGTCCGTTGTCCATGTTTTAATCATGTGTCCGTGCATCGAAGCAGAAAGACGGAATCACTTCCCCCCAGCTGTACAAAAGCCACATACCACCACACCCACTATTCTTCCTTGGTGACGAGCCCATGTTCTCCCCAAAAGTAGTTTTAAAGTTCCTAGCAAGTGTAGGCTTCCTACATTCTATTTCATACTCTCACTAATCTCAGCCTTCTCTCAATCTTGAGGGAATCACTGAGATTCATTTTTTTTCAAATGTCATGCGGCACGCACTCCTTGTCCTGACAAGGACTGTTGCCGGGGCCGCGTGACTTTGTAAAGCCCACATGTTTTGCCCGTTTTATAACTCATCACACATAGCCAATACACTTAACCTTAGGCCCTATACACCACACCTTTATTCTTCCCACCTTGAGTAGTTTTTAATCAAGGAGTCGACCAACAACCCTGTGTTTGGCGCTCTTTGGCCTGAGTTGCCCTTGCGCCATTAAAATCTAGCATCATCATCATTAATGCAGATGTGGCCAGCTTAGGGCAAAGACGAAAGATAATACGTGACAGATCCTTGTGATAAGTTTGTTCTTTTTTTTTTCTCGTGGATGGTTTACTTCCCTCTCTGTCGTTTCCCATGTGTTCGATGCGTGGAGGGGCTTTTAAGTTTTGCGACGGTGGTGGGCTTAAGTTATTAAGGCGAAAGCTTTAGATGCCTTATCATACACGAAAAGTGATGGTCGGCGTCAACGAGTGTGTTGCGAAAATTCATCATGATCAACGACGCCGCCTCATGATGTTATTGTGGCATGACATATCGCAAGAATTTTTGATTTCATCATGAAGACAATGTGACGTCACTGTAGCATCACAATGCGACGTAAAATGATGGCGTCATCAGATGTCATCTTCGTACGGTCATAGGTGGGCCGACCCCGCAGGCAAAGCCTTGCTGGGTGCACAAATTTTTCGAGTCGGCCAATACAATCGACTGAGAAGAAAAAACCGCCAGGCCTGCGCGGAACGCGCAGTACAGTCAGAGCGAAAGCTGGAAGAGCGGCATTTCTAGAGCTTTTTTTAAACACCCTTGTGACTACTACTACATTCACACTTGCTTGTACCCCCCTACTCGATAAATCATCATAATTTTTGTGTAGTTGGGTAGCGTCCACTATGCCATTATCTGTGATTTTTCAGAAAAAGCGAGGTACCCGCTACACACCTGTAACGCATTCTGTGCAGTTGATGCTGTGCAGAGGACGATGAATAATTATGCCTCATGCTTTTGTAATGGGTTTGAGCATTGAACTACTCACTCGTTACGCAATTCACATTGTGTGACGCTTGGTTGTTACTTTACTATTTTAAAACGCTTTATTACAAATGCTAACACGAATCCTTACCCGACATGAAGCCTGCATAGGGTCAGGTTGCAACGCAGTTTCAAGCACCGGCATAGCTCAGTGGTAAAAGGCGAAAGATTAGTGCGTGGATTTGAAGAGAGACCTGAGCGTTAGAGTGCCGGGCTGCCACTCAGATGGCCCGGGTTCGATTCCCATTCTGTCATAGGTGCTTTTTATTTATTTTTTTTCTTATTTCGTCCGATGGTGGTGACGGACACCGGCGGCGGACAACTACGGCGCAAAAACGGCCTTTTTTTGTGACCTCATAACAGCTTTCGCTGTAAAAAATGGCTTTAGCCATCCAGCCATCCTAGGTGAATGAATAAGGGACAATGCGAGTTTTTTTCGCTTAACGCTATTTGTTACCATGTTGCTTACACTGCCCGCCGTATACTTGCTGATGAGTGCCCTATCTTTTCTTAAACTTTGAGTCAACGTTCTTCGCATACAAATACGGTAGTGCTTTTTCCTCCATTCTGCTGTCTTTCATGCGCCGTCATCTCTCTTCGAAACTAATTTTCTAACCACTGAAGTCGCTACCGACTCCAACACCCCCTTACGTCTGAACGCTGTAGAGTGCACGTTATCTGAACGTTATCATTATTACATGACGCTATTTTTAGGTGTAGACTAAAACGTAGGGTAATAAAAAAGATCTGTAGGGTAAAGTAGGGTAATTTTTCACCTTGGCGTAGGGTATTTTCTAAAAATTGGTTTGTAACACTGGTAACAATGAGTCGGTAGTTGTATTCATAGGATCAGCTGAAATTTGATAAGCTTCCGCTGTGTGGGGATAGCCTGCGCTGTTCTTCAATAATGTAAGCGTCAGCAAGCCTTTGCAGCTTCGCGTTCTTAAGCCTCTTGAGATGTAGAGTTCACAAAAACCTTCGCGAAGGTAAGCTAGTAGCGAGGGCTTGTTGCATAACCGGAATTTGATGTATATGCATCGCCAATTCTATTGATGTGTGAGACCCCGAATAAGTGGCTGAGCTTCCCAACAAAGACAAGCCACGCTTTGAAGGTCCTAAAAAAGTTCAGAAACGTCCAGCTATAACATGTTCTCAGACAAACTAAGTTGAACTGTGTTCCCGGAATGATTGGCGTAGCCGCATGTAGCTGGTAGATGGAATATGCCACCGCAATTGAGCATGCCCCACTCCTTGCCTACACTCCATAAAGCATGAAGGAGTACAACTAGCCAGGCGGGTGCGTTCCACGTCAATTGGGCGAGCCCCACTACTCACCAACACTGCACTGAAAATGAGGAAGCTGTCTATAACTGACCTATAGCGTATGTGCCACAGAAATTGCGCAAGCGCCACTACTCAGCTCCGGCTCACTAAAAATAAAGAAGCTGCTTCTAACTAGCCGGGACGGCCCACGGACCACGTACTAAGCAATCATAGTAAAATGGTATTTGTTTGCAGGATGGAGGGAAACATTTGTGGTCCAGAAGCCCGGCTGTCTTTCTCAAAAGTTACGCCATGGCTGAAGTCATGCGTTCTCCGCAAGAAAGAGCTGCCCGTCTGGCAGGTTTTTTTTTTTTTGCAATACCGGCCAAACACATTGTATGGCTAGAAAAAAAATTTGGCAGATCCCAAGTACCATGGGAATCAAAGTTATGCGAAGCATTCGGAGGTAAGGTGAATGGGTTGTAATTTTTTTTATTGAGCGAAACGTACTGAAATGGTGCTAAATATATGTACAAATGTTGCACGCACAGACATGTTGAACAGTCGCTTATGTTTCATATAACCAGTTGTTTACAGTTGTGTAACGATGCCAACAGAAACATGGGTATTGCCAACACCAGAAGCCTTAAGCTGATATGTAGAGCTTGTGCTTGCAAGGATGGTAGCCCGGGATAGTGCTACGTAAACCAAGTACAGTGGATGGCGCTTAAGTATACAATTGACGTTAACCCGACATGATTCCTTCGTCATAGGAGTACGTATATAATGTTTATAAAATTAGATAGCCAGCACTGCAACCACAATATACGTTTCACCAGCATTACACTTGCATAGGGTGTCCTGCCAAAGAGTTTTAGAGACCTGACGCGGCTCTGTGGTAGAATGCTTGATTGCCACGCAGAATGCTTCGGTTCGATTCCTGCCGGTGCTCTGATTTCTATTCTTTGTATTTCTGCCATCAACGCCGCCGATGTGCGTTTTTCTTAACGCTGTCGCCTTTAAATTACCGGTGTCAACTCCAGCGATGTCAGTTTCTCTCAACGTTCTCGCATTTAAATTACCAATGCCTGTCTCGCCGTTCCTGGATATATATAAATTGTCAAAGTCATGTGGCGCATACCCGTATTCCGCGGCCCATGGTATACGGGTATGAGCCACACGTGTCTGGAGAAATGAGTTTGACGACGTACGCGACGGGATTTTCACGTTATTCATGTCATGACCAGCCAGATATATTAATGAATACCTCTTACCCTCCCATACAAATTTTGGTCTACCCCAAGTTAAGGAGGCCGTCACGAGAGCACACAGACGTAGGCGGCTAGATAGATAGATAGATAGATAGATAGATAGATAGATAGATAGATAGATAGATAGATAGATAGATAGATAGATAGAAACGCAGAAGTATTTACAATACGCAAAGAAATGCTTCGCATTTAAAACAGCCCAACGACGGTAGCTTGTACTTACCTACCTACTGGGTTCTAAATGGTCCGGAATGCTTGGACATGTAAAGCTGAGCATTGCTACCGCTATAGCTCCGCGGCATATTGTAACTGAAGCTGAGCGAAATTTTTTGCGTTTTCCAAACGGAGGCATACAATTATTCACTTTCGAGTTTACCCCATCCACTGTGGTTCACGCGAAATAAATCATACGCCAGTCATACGCCTATCGGTGCTGCGCCTCTATTGGCATATCTAATGTTAACGCTCTCTAGCTATGTACGAAAATGCGCCCTCTACTTCCAGCACCATAATCAGTCTAACACCTCCATAGGTGCTATGTTACCAATGCATTAAAAGCGTATCAACTTCAGCATATTGGTACATAATCATAGTAGAAGGCAACGCAATGCAACGAATGCAAGAGAGCCCTGTTGGTCTTTGTCGGCGTTTTTTATTGTACACTCGCGGCTGGTTTTTGTGGGCGTCGTTGCCGTAATGTTCCGTATATATATATATATATATATATATATATATATATATATATATATATATATATATATATATATATATATATATATATATATATATATATAAGGACGACGCAGCGAGCGATCGAAAGGAAAATGATAGGTGTAACCTTAAGAGACAAGAAGAGAGCAGAGTGGGTCAGGGAACAAACTGGGGGTTAAGGATATCATAGTTGGAAATCAAGAAGAAGAAATGGATAGGGGCCTGGCCCGTAGCACGTCGGCAGGATAACCGCTGGTCATTAAGAGTAACTGACTGGATTCCAAGAGATGGCAAACACGTGAGGGGGGGAGACAGAAAATTAGGTGGGTAGACGAGATTAAGAAGTTTGCAGGTATAACGTGGCAGCAGAAAGCACAGGACCGGGTTGATTGGCGAAACATGGGAGATGCCTTTCCCCTGCAGTGGGCGTAGACAGGCTGATGATGATGATGATGGATGATGATGATGATGATGATGATGATGATATAAGCTCGGCGACAGAAGCGGACGTCCTTCAGCATACCAACGGTAAGCTATTTGTGTGCATCATTTACTGCTGGCGGTACGCCGACGTCGGGGAAAACGTAATTCTGTGCATTACGTTTTCTCGAGCCAACGCCCCGCTCATTGCGATGCGTTGGCTCGGCAAGCTGCACGGGCACGGGCGTAGTCGCCCGTGCCCGTCCCGTGCGCGCGCGCTTATCTGGTGATGGGGGCAGTTTGTACATCGTGTGCTTTCGCCGGAAACAATGCGTTTAGGTTACAGAGCGCACAAAGGTCACTTCGGTCGATGCAGAGGCCCCGTTTGCGAAAGTAGCGCACTATTCAAACACAGTACGGTAACAACTGTTACACATGTTAATTCGCGCTCGTGCTGTGTATACATGTGCGTACGTTTCGTGCGTCCTTTGCGTTTGAGCAGCGCGTTAAGAGTCGAGCTGTGAACGTTGTTATTTCGCGCTCATCATGTATGTGTTCTTTAAGTGCGTCCTTTCTGCTTGAGCCGCACGCTCTAAGTTTCGCTCTGCTTGTCGTTCTTCGCGTGACATTCCAATGTGTTGCTATCACATAATTACTTCGCCCTTGCGGCGAAACTGTGACTTTTTTATCCAGTGATTCTTACCGACCAGACGGGTGCTTGTGGAAGCCTTGATTTCACCTATATGAAGATTATTGCTAGTATCCTTGATAAGCGCTTTGTGTATCCTGATATAGAAGTTCTGACACCTCTTGAATTCAAAGAGTTGGGCTCGCAAGAACTCCACAGCTAAATCTCTTATTCCTACATTATTATGAAGGTGATACCACCTTTAAAAGCATCGTTGATGAGTTTACGGGAAATCGAACATATATTTAGGAAGCAAGCGCGCAGAAGACCCACAGAAACTGCATCCGCATCTCATCGAAAAGGGATTTTTATTGATCTAATAATAATATCGGAAGACCCCCGCAAAAAAGCGTTATACACCACGTATACTCCCCCATTTCTTTTTTTGAGTCCATAGTGGGCTGTAGCATGGCTATAAATCAGTGTTTCTAGGATAATCCAAGGAAACGTGATATTTTTATACTCTGATCTCCAACGAACAGCTTGAATGCACTTGCTGAGTTCAGGCCTTAAAACTACCTCATCAATCTTCAAACAGCCGGGAAGGATGCACGAGGGGACATCTGTGAACTTAACATTGATGACGCACTTGAGTGTCTAATAGGATCTCGCGCTTTATGGGAATATATAGTAACAACGAATCAATCATAATAAAATGGCCTGTTTGCCGGTTGTATAATGGTTTAGAAAAGCATACAGCAAACAAAAGACGACCTTCTTTCTATTCGTAGCTCTTTAACTGCATGATATGCCGTTTTGCAGTATGAAATCGCAAAGGGGACAGCGATGAATGTGGCGCTTAAAGTAGCATTAGCGAACAACCACATTGACAGATTGCCAGCTTCGGTCACTTGCAGAGACAATAGAAGGTGCCCCTGAAGCTGCTTTTTCGGGCACGTACGTCAAAGGCATTGACGTATGCGCAAGGATGATGCTAATTTTATCGCACAATAGTGCTATACCGTAGACTAGAATCATTTTAGACTTCTTTTACAAGCAAATTCAAGCCCAAATGAAATGTTCCCATCTATAAAGCCAAATGCAAATGTTGTTCCTCAACACTGACGATAGTGGACTGTATAGATTTTAGCCGCAATATACATTTGTATTATTTAGCGTACATGAAAATACTGGGAAAATAATTGTTGGAGGAGGCCCGACCATATTCTCACTAGCCAAAAAAAGTGCCGTTTTTCTCAGTTTCAGTTAAAGTGAATTTGGTTGTTTTTCGAAAAATAAAAGCCACAAATTTGCCCGATATTTCTGCGTATATGCTTTGCCAATTGCTAGCATGCGTACAGACCTAGTCAAGCGGCAAATGAATTTTGACTGCAAACCACTCGGCGATACTGCGATTGCTGTGGATTCAAAATAAACTAAAGGTTAAAATTTTCGTGTTTACACACGGAAAAGTACCTTCTATGAAGGTTCGACTTTAAAGGCGCAGGAAAAATATTTTGTTCATGACTTATCACTTTTACAGCGGAGTTGTCATCGTTGAGGTTTGCCGTATGTCCGTAGGTATAAAATTATCATCATCGTGAACCGGCACGCACTCGATGACCGCCGAAGCATTCTGTACGGATGACTTACAAGAGAAGCTGAAGCGCGCCCATCAACCCTGCCAATTTTATTGCGATAGCAATTATATGGACCCTCTCGGCTGGTTTTCGCCGTCGGCGTCGCCATCACCGTCACGTCCCGTATATGTAAATGTATCCATATATTTATAAAAGCCACAAAGGAAAAATAATTCATAAAAATGTTTCCGACGTGCGGCATTGAACGAGGGACCTTTCGCTCAGCAGAGCGCGGCGCTAACCGCTGAGCCATGAAAGCGCACGTCCTCTAACGTTCAAACGGCGAGCTATTTATATATAGTGTGTTTTCAGCCTGTTTTCATCATTACCAGCGAGATGGCGCAAAAGGCGTGCTCGGCGGGGCTTTAGCTCGGCTTCCCGCTCGTCGCGACGCTCGCGCTCGCGTACTTTGCCGCGTGGGGTGTAGACGCCAGTGCGCGCGCGCGCTTATCTCGCGGTAGGGGGAGAATTGTAGGTCCTGTGCTTTCACCGGAACGATTGTGTTGTAGTTACCGAGCGCACGAAGGTCACTTCGCTCGCTGCAGTTCCCCCGTTTGCGAAAAGAGCACGCTTTTCAAACACAGCGAAGCAACAACTGTGACACTTGTTAGTTCGCGCTCGTCTGTAACTGTGAATACGTTTTGTACGTCGTTTTCGTTTGAGCAGCGCGTTAAGTGTCGAGCTGTGAACGTTGTTAGTTCGCTCTCGTCCTGTGCGTGTTGTTTTCGTGCGTCCTGTTTGCGTGAGTAGCGCGCTGCATGTTCCGACCTGCTTGCCATTCGTCGCTTGACATTCCAATTTGTTGCTATCGCATTCATTGCTTTGCCTTGTGGCGAAACTGTGACTTTTATCTCTTTCGTTTTCACCCCGATATAGGTGTGCACTTCCCTACAGGTACACTTCCGTTTGCCGTTAAGTCGGGATAGAAATGGACGTTTACGACCTCAATAGATCTTATACGCCTCTTATACGGCAGATCTGATACGGCAGAGGGGGCGCCCCCCCCCCCCTAGTCACTTAAGAGGGGGGAGGCGCAAAGCCAGCCCCATACCCAGACATAATAGGGAAGGGGGGGCGCTGCGACGGACATTCGCCCCCCCCCCCCCCTTGAAGGGGAACCTTGAGCACGCCTATGTCGCGGACGGAAGGTGACGTCGCGATTAAAGCTGTCAGAATGCTGCTTTGTTGACTCGCCTCTGTGATAATGCGAGCACGTTGTCGACATTTATCAAGCATAGAGATGAAGTGTTTTGGTTTATTTGTAGAATTTTTCCTTGTTACATTGAAGAAAAAGGCATCGATGGTAAATGTCGGCGAACGACCGTAGACGAGATAGAAAGGCGTACATCCGATTGTTCGTTGGACAGCGGTGTTTGCGCAAATGTCACGAACGGAAAGATTGTGTCCCAGTTATTGTGGTTTGATCCAATGTACATTGTTATTTTGTCGGTTATACTCTGGTAAGCCATTTCTTTGAGGGTGGTTGACTGATGCCGTCTTATGAACTGTGCCACAAGCTTTTACGACTTTTTCTAAAATTGCGGACGAAAAGGTTTTGCCGAGGTCACTCAGCAGCGCGTGTGGTGCACCATGACGCAACACAATGGCATCCAAAAAGAATTGGTAACGTCTGGAGCAGAACTAGTGGGTAGATGAGCGGTCTCTGCGAACCGTGTGGGATGACCGACAGCTCTCACGGTCCACCGATATACTGGCGTCACGGGTAGTGGCCCAACTAGGTGTACTCCGACAGTGGCAAATGTTGTTTCGGGATATACGATGGTTGTAATAGGCCAGCCAGAGGTGAAGTTGCTCGTTTCCAGCGTTTCAAAGTGTTCAAGAAGCGACATCCTTGGACACCAATGTAGAAAGGCTAGGCCAGAAGAAACGGCGCTTAACGCGGTTGTATGTCTCGGGAAAACCTAAGTGGACAGCAGACAGATCATCGTGGAGTGCTTCGAGAACTTATGTACGCAGCGAACGGGGAACTACTGGCCCCCCACCGATGCCCATCGGTACTGTAAGAATAGCGAGGCAGCACATTGTTTTCCAGCTTGAACTGCACTAGCTAACGACGTAATCTGGTATTAGCTGGAGACGATGTGCCACTTAGGTATCTGATGATGCGTTCCTAATAGGGGACGTCGCCTTGCCACAAGGCGAACGTAGCTCAGCGGTGGGAAGACGGCGAATCAACAAATGCCAATGGCGATAGCAGGAGTCAAGATGAAGCCTCATGATCACCCGAGGAACACGAAGGGTGACACGGGGACAGCAAGAGGGAGCGTCGGCATCCTGATGATGTTGGCCAGACTTGTACAGAACGTCAAGATAGCACTTTCGTCAACGAAGGATCCAGCGCCCGAGGCACCCAGACAGGTTTTTTTAGTGAGGACAACCGGCATAAATTTTGATGGTCGGTAATCACAGTCAATTGGTGTCCATAAAGATATGGTCAAAGTTTTTCTATGGCCCAAAGTACAGCAAGGTATTCCTGCTCTCTTGTCGAGTAGTTCTGCTCCGAAGGTGTTAGTGCACGACTGGCATACGCAACAACTCGCTCTAGTGAAGTGTCGTCACGCTGTAGGAGGGCAGCATCGATTCCATTGCATCTATGGGCAGAAAAGTGGGTGTAGTGTAGTCGAAGTGACGGAGGACGGGGTCTGACGTTAACACATGTTTAAGGACTTGGAAAACGCACTCGCAGTCGTCAGTCCACGCGCAGCCGGTCTTGACGTCAGAAACTTGTGCAATTGTGTCGAAACGCCACGCAAGTGGCTGATGAATCGGCGGAAGTAACACGCCAGACCACGGAAACTGCGCAAATAGTTTGATTTTCTGGGCGAGGGAAACGAATCACGGGAGCAGTCTTGCCCGGATCTGGTCGAACGCCATCTTTAGTGACAAATAGCCCAACACCTTGATGATTTTCCGGGCAAAGTGGTACTTCTTTGTATTGAGCAGCGTACGAAATGCACGTTAAAACTGTCCACACGCTCAAAGTGCTGACTAAAAGTGGAATAAATATCACCGCATCTCCACTAAGTGAATCATGACAAGTGGGCGAAGCTCTGGGTATCGTATGGGTGAGTAACCGTACGTTACCCGAGCGCTGTCGCATATAATATAAACTGAGTGACATTGAGTGACGCAAAGTGAGAAGCAACGTTCTTCGGTATCACCCCAGGAGGGGTGACGACAAACAACGGGGGGAGTGTAAGGAAGAAGATGGAAAAGAAGACGCAAGGGTACAGCTCTTAGAGAGCGAGAAAGAGGAATAACTGAAATAAACAGTACTGGCGACCGTATTGGATTCATGATTCCTCGGTGTCGTTACATATATATATATATATATATATACCATCGATGTATATCTACATATTTTTGGTTTGTTCACTTTTCTCTTGAAACATGCTTCTTCGTATGTCTTGGTATGTGCCGGGGGCACCACAGGAATGTACTTAACATGTCCACTTCGTGTTTTCGGCTTTTTTTTTTTTTAGAAAACACGTGTTTATGTCTAAGTATGTAGAAATACGCGCACATGGTCGTGTGACCACTCTCTCTTTTTTGGCCACTCGTTTATTTTTTGCACCGTTTTTTTTTTAATTTTTTATTTATTGATTTTTTTTTCATTTTTATTTTTGTTTTTTTTTTTCCCCAAATACAGGGGCTATGCGCATGTAGCAGTACGCGCACGTGGTCGTATGACCACTTATCAGTATGTACGCTTCTTCTCATTTTTTTTGTTTTTCTATTTTTTCTCTCTTTCTCTCGGCACGGCGATGATATAAAAGTGCATCGGCGCCTGGTAAATTTTGTCTTGATGAAGATCGGTCTCCGATCGAAACGTCACCAATAAACAGTTTTTTAGTAGCGTTTATATATTTTTCCTATATATATATATATATATATATATATATATATATATATATATATATATATATATATATATATATATATATATATATATATATATATTGTGGAGAAGAAGACGCGTCTCCGGTCAGCAGCATCGCCAGCGCTCGCATGCTGGGCTCGCTCGGCTTGCTCATCGTGCGCTTCTGGTTGCTGCCATCTTGCAAGACGGTGCTACGCTCTGCCTCGCTGTGTTGCATTGCTGCGATTTTTGCGATCCGACCGGCCTTTCTGAACGACCTTAGCCTGAACGCCCTGCCTGTGCGCCTCGTTTTCTACCCTGCGTGTAACGCAATTGTGCACATGTCCCGCCTTCGTAGCCTTCGCTCCACTGCCTAGATAAACTGTCGCCAAGTGTAGCGGTTCCCCACTACGCGAAAATTATGATGATTTACGGCGTAGTGGGTACCATGCACGTGTGCTTGTAGTAGTTGCCCCAAGAGTGCTTAAAAGAAGGCTCTAGAAAGGCAGCTCTTACCAGCTTTCGCTATGACTGTGCTGCACGGTCCGGGCAAGCCTGGCGTTTTTTTTTTTCCTGAAGTTGGATCAACTATTGGACTAGGTTGAACGCCATAGAGTTCTGAACCGTCAGTGTTGCGTAGTAACAAGAATAACCGGTCTGAAACGGCACTCGAAAACAATATATGAGGTTAATAAAATACGTTGTTGGGCGAGTTAATATGAGGTTAAAAAGGTGTTCATATAGGCACCTATTTTGAAAATAGACATTTATAGGCATTCCTAGGTATTTATGCAGAATCGCCAGCAATATGCAGTATAGAGAGTATAAAAACACTATAAAAGCCCCTTTTAACCTCTAATTCATGGTCACATATCAACGTGGGGCTGTAGGAACGGAAGGAACAAAATAGGCATTTCCCTATAATCCGGTATCTGTTCAAAAGCGCGGTGCTCTTTTTGAGCGCTCTTACAATGCACGACCGCCGCATACTTGCTATGGACTGCCGTGAAAATAGAGCACCTAGACTCGTCTGATGTGGGGAAACACGTACTGACTGGTTTTTATCACCTTAATGAAATATATATTTTATTGCGATAGCAATTATATGGACACTCGCGGCTGGTTTTCGCCGTCGGCGTCGGCGTCATTTGCCGTATATGTATATGTATATATATAACCGGGCCCGCCCGTCGTTCGTGAGCGTGAAAAGACGCGAGGGGGGGGGGGGTCCCTCGAGCGACCTTCGATTTTACGAGCGGGGACGCGCGCGTTATCTCCCCTTCTCGGCGGCCGACAGCGGGCGGGGGGGGGGGGGGGGCGACGTTCGATTTTACGAGCGCGGGCGCGCGCTTTATCTCCCCTTCTCATCTCCCCTTTCTCGGCGGCCGGGCCGGCGTACCCTTCTACGTGCTGCGCTCCCAACGCGAAGAGAATTCTCTTAAACAAGCGTTTTCTAGAGTTGCGTGAGATCGGATCCAAAAGGAGTTAGCTGCCAGCCTCACTTCGTATAACATTACAATTTTTTGCTATCGCATTCATTGCTTCACCCTTGCGGTGAAACTGTGACTTTTTTTATAACTCCAAGCCACCGTAACAACAAGTATCTTTCCCGAACAGGCGGCCGTAGCTGTCAGTCGAGTTCCCGTGACGCGCCGGATAACATGACCGCATGAAAGCGCTCGACTTTTGGCCGCTCGTGACCTCCGTCCCGCGCACCCTCCTAATTTTCCATGCGGGCCACCGTTCTCTTCTTCATCGTCGGTGAAGCTGCTGCAAGTTCTTGCGCCGCACCACAGAGGCCACCCGTGGGATTATCAGTTCGTTGCTTAATGTGCACATTTGAAGCATTAAAGTGGCAATACACCCGGTAGTTGCAAATGACTGGTGAAATAACTTTTCTTTTCTTTTCTTTTGAATTCATTCTTATTAGTTCTTCTCCCTCTAACTATAGGACACGAGGGGCGACACGAAAAAAATCCAGGATGTGTGCCACGTACAGTTCCTCTGTAACACAAGAGAACTTATGGATACATTTTACACTAGTATCAAAGAATGTATATGGATTCAATTTATCAATCTTGCGTTTAACTCAAGAACGCAATCTTGCATAAACGTACAGCTCATCAACAATCCTTTGGATGAAGAAGTTTATTAACTTCTTAAATTGCTTCCAAAGGTATTTCTCCCTGTACCACCGAAAACTATTTATACAAGAAAACGGCAAGGTGGAAATTGCGCGTACAAATTACATTCGCGCCGACACGTTCGAAAATGCAGTGATATGAACTGCTCCTTAGTCTTCTTCCTCCTCATCGTCTTCTTCTTCATCATCATCATCTTCTTCTTCTTCTTCTTCTTCTGCTTCTTCTTCTTCTTCCTCCTCCTCATACTCATCCTCCTCTCCTTCTTCTTCATATTCCTCATTATTATTATCGTCTAATAAGAAGCCCTTGGCTGTGCAGTTACTTTCATATACTGGATATGATTGATCACACGTCACGTTGAAGAAGTTTTCGCAGCTCGAAAGTTGTTGCGAAATGGTTCTGTTCCACACATGCATTCGACATGTTGCGTCGTCTGCAAAAGAGAATGGTACGAATGAGCATCAAAACAAAATTATTAGACCCCGTCGCTGTCAAACCTAGACAAATTAGGGCACATTTTTATTGTAGGGCGCGCAATGCCACCCAATGAAATACTCTTTTTTTTTGCTAACAAGACAGAAGTTCTGGCGGTGGCGGAAGTTTGAACAAATTAGAAATCTTCAATTAGGACATGCTGATGGAGCCATTATCTCGACAAGTGGAATATTCCTCGTGAA
This sequence comes from Rhipicephalus appendiculatus, assembly GCA_030522465.1. Classification (NCBI taxonomy): domain Eukaryota; kingdom Metazoa; phylum Arthropoda; class Arachnida; order Ixodida; family Ixodidae; genus Rhipicephalus; species Rhipicephalus appendiculatus. Next base: position 24,745 of record JALIZH010025260.1, read on the forward strand.
GGCAGCAATTGCTGCCTGAACGAAGACAAGTCGACTTGTCGACCGCGACACCCCCGTTCAAGAATCGCTCCTGTCCTCGCCTCTTAAGTTTTGTGCTAAACATGCCTTTTCGAAGGCACTGCGATTAAATGAGAGCACACTTTTTGGTACATTTATTCCTACTGCAGCCTATATATTATTCAATCTGGACTTTCTTATATTCGGCAGTTTTTACACGGGCCTTTCAAATTGTCATGTCAGTGAGTATTTGCTCCCAAAAGAGACGAACCACAATTCGCTTTACAATTGTGGAAACATTGTATGGCGGTGGCACACAGTGCGCCGATCTGTGTTTTCATGTACATTACTATAAGGGCAATAATTAGATTTGTTGTCTCTTCCTTGTATCACACATATCAGCCACAGAGAAGCACGTTGACCAAGAACCTGCTATAGCGATCTTGAAAGAGCCGAGCGCCGTTTCGTAAATTGGACACAATTGCTGCGCAATACTGCCACAGCTTTAATTTAGAACATTTCTGTAGACATGGCACATTTTACAGATATGTATAGCGAAGCAGTTAAGAGTAATACGCCCATAATATATCCGAAAGTAGAAGGCCATCCACAAAGTAAATTAGTTATTGATTCTGTAGTTATTAAGGTCAAAACATAATCTACCTCATCAAACGCGAAAAGTGAGTAAAGGGGACGGCGGCGGTGGCTTCAACACGAGTGATGCAAAAATTCATCACTATCTCATGACGTCACAGGTAGCCGAAATTTATTAGGTCATTATGACACCACTTTCCGTGAGGTCACAAGATGGTGTCGTCACGTGGCTTCGTCACTTTGCCAAAGGTGGGCCGATCATGGAGGCACTGCAAAAAGACGTTGGGTGCGGAAAGCTTTCTGGCAGGTCTACTAGAATCAACTGATATGAAAAAGAAGATGAAAAAAGATGCACGCAAATGCATTAGGGACCGTGTGACGTTTTACCTCGGGGCACAAGTCAAAACTGAGAACATAGAGCAATGCTGTGGAGGGGCGGTGTGCGTTTAAGAAATGCAACAACTGACTAAACATTCGTTGTGCGCTGTCTCACCTTAAAATTTCTGTTAGACATATCATGAAGTGTTCGTCAAGCTAGACTGAGTGGTTTTAACTGGTACCCATTTGAGGACAATTTGTAGACAGATTGAAAATCGTTGAGCCACGCTATTTTAAAGGTAATATGATTGCACTGCTGCCCGTATTCAATTGCGTAATCGAAGTTTCTGGCCTAAGCATAATAATGAGAAAATTATTTCATGCTGACTTAATTTAGTCAAAAAAGAATTTTTTTTTTTGTGCGTTGATGCATGGGAAGAGGCCTAACACTGCTTTTCCCGTCCCAATAATTGGAAACGGCGCGGTACAGCTGTGGACGGCGATCGGCGACGGATTCTCTGATACACACCCACGCATCAATGCGAAGTGCGGCACATAACGGCGGCCATGCTAGCCACACTATTCCGAGCGTTTTATTTATCATAATGCAAACTATTTCGAGGCAGTTTTTTATAAACAGTGAGCGATGCAACCAGCGCCTAATGACTTGTGGTCTGCTTGAGCGTTAAATAAAATTAACGACATAACTCGCAAATAACTTGTTAAAACAAAGCTTATCATTGAATAACAGTTTTGCTTTTGATAAAATGCAATAAAGCGCTAAGACTTCAGTCTACCAGCGAGTTTCATCGTGCATTCTTGTATACAAAACCGCGGTAACTTATCCTGACGTGCAATATCGTAATGGTCCTCGCAACGTGTTTTTTTTTTTTTTTTTTTTTTTACAGCGAAAGCTGTTGTCAGATCACTACAAGGGCTGTTCTTGGCGCTGTAGTTGTCCGCCGCAGCCGCCGGTGTCCGTAACCGATATCGCTCGAAGTAAGACAAAAAAAAAGAGAAACAATATCCAGGATGGAATGGGGTTCGCACCTGGGTCCTCTCCGTGGGAGCCCAGTATTCTACGACAGAGTCCATGTCAGTGCCCGGAACTCCGCTGCAAAAAACCCCATAAAGGCGTTATGTCGGGAAGGAATCCACTAATAAAGCGTGGTAGAAAAGTAAGATAACCACCACGTGTCATACGATGCGAATTCTGTAACCAGGCGTCACACAATACGAGTTGCGTAGCGAGTGGGTCGTTGAATGCGTCCAACCCGATACAAAGGGCTCAGCTAAAATTATTCATCGTCATCAGCCACCCAATCAACAAAGTGCACATAACGCCTTGCAAATGCGTAGCGGGTACCTCGCTTCTCCGCAGAATAACGAATAATGGCGTAGTGGTTGCTTCCCAACTTGACAAAAATTTTGATTTATGGCGTAGTGGGTACCTTGCAAGCGTACGTGTATTAGTAGCCTCAAAAGAGTTTACAACTGGTTCTACAAATACCCGTCTTCCAGCTTTCGCTGTGACTGTGCTGTGCTTTCCGCGCAGGCGCAGCTGGCGTATTCACCTAGTGCGCCACCATTGGCGACGCTGCGAATTGCGCTCCGGGTGACGCAGAACGAGGGAATCGGCTTTTGTCGTCTGCTGGAGTCTAGATAGATCAGCAGCACTTTCGTTGTGGTGCATTCGCGTCGCACGGCGTTCCTCGACGACTAGCTCGATTTTCTTCTTGTGATACTTATTCAGAGAAGTATCACATATACTTACTTAGCCATCGCGGTCAGGATCATGCCTCCGAGTTAGTATCGTAACTCGCTGGACTGGAGGCGTTGAAAAAGCTTTCGTGAAAGCGTGAACGTCCCGCCATGTGAGTTAAAGTGAGTCGGCGCTGCATTGCAAGCGAAGCGTGATCAATATTATGGCTTATTCACAAAAGTCAGCTTTGTGTTAAACAGACTTTGAACGAAAATTCACACTCCACTCCCAATTGTAGCCATGTGGATCTGTGTACAGAAAACGTGTGTCGACAAAAAAAAACCGGCAGATCCCACGCACTGTGGGAATCGATATAATGCGAAGCAGCCAGCAAGGAGCAAATCATGCTGTGCATAATATGCATGTCCTTATTTTACATGTTGGGACCTCTAATTTGTGTTCGTCATACAGTCACGTCGCGCAATACAAATTTTGGCGTATATCAAGCTAGCGAACTGGACGCAAGCGCACCATGAGCCTGGCATGTAAATGGCATTGTAGATGACATGCATGCCAAAATTTTCATGTTACCACTTGCCACTTGTGTTCGCTTAATTTTTTACCTCGAATCGCAGCAGGACGCGAGGCCAATCTGCCTCCGTTTCGAATGCGTTCGTATTCTCGCGCTCTGCGCATCGTGCAGACGCCATCAGCGTTCCAGCGTTTAATTTGACGGACGCTTTCAATTCTAAAGTGTGTTCCTCGAACGCCTATGCCCACTGAGACGGGGTCGGTCAGAATGGAACGTGATGCGCGCGTCTCCCTTCTTGCATGATTAGAAACGCCGGGTACAGCTACTCTACGCAAGCAAAGCGCGAGCGCTGTAGAGTCCAACGCGACCGGCGTCCGTTTGCGCGCCCCGGCGCCCACCTGGCACGGTGGTGCCAGGGCACGGCTGCAGGGACGGACGGTTGACCGGACGGACGTCCGGTCGTCCGACCGTCATACTCACGTCCGACGGGACGGACGGACGTGAGCATGAGGCATTAAAGGGTTTCGCCTTAAAAATTTCGTGTATATCAAGCTGGCGAAACGGCCACGAGAGTGTCATGAGCGTGGCATGCAAGTCATGTTACACATGACATGTCATGATTTGCATATTACCACTTGTCATTTATGCTCGTCATACAGTCACGTCCCTTAATACCATATTTGGTGTATATCAAGCTAGCGAAACGGCCCCGAGACTGTCATGAGCATGGCATGCAAGTCATGTTACACATGACATGTCATGATTTCCATATTACCACTTGCCATTTATGCTCGTCATACAGTCACGTCACTCAATACGAAATTGGTGTAAATCAAGCTAGCGAAACGGCCACGAGAGTGCCATGAGCGTGGCATGCAAGTCATGTTGCACATGACTTGTCATGATTTCCATATTACCACTCGGCATTTATGTTCGTCATACAGTCACGCCACGCAGCACCAAATTTGGTGTATATCAAGCGAGCGAAACGGCCGTCAGCGCGCCATGAGCGTTTCATGTAAATCAGGTTGTACATGACATGCAGGTCATGATTTTCATATTACCACCTGTCATTTATGTTGGTCATGCATAAATGTCCCATCGTACCAATTTTTGGATATATCAAATTAAGAAAACGGCCTCAGGAGCACTATGGCCATGGCGTGTAAATCATACTTTTCATGACAAGTTAATCATTATTTTCATGATATGACCAGTCATTCATGTTTGTCATACAGTCAGGTTATGCCATTCCAATTTTGGTATAAATCCGATTAACGATATAGCCAGGAGAGCACAAAGTCGTAGGCGGCTAGATAGATAGATAGATACGCTCAAAGTCGCCGAAGTTCGCTAAGAAATGCTTCGCATTTAATAAAAGTGATAAGTTCAGCGACCCTACGGTTTTTGCGGACAAATTAGCGTAGATTGCGCCAAGATGAATTCATATTAAATTTGTCACACGTACTATCGGCGCTGAATGAAAAGCGAGCAGTGGTGCGCGTGGTGCAGTTTGCAGCCTCATAATTATGGATATATGCACACATGCCATTTTCCGCTGGTGAGCCACGTTCACCGATCGCGTAGTGCTGCCTAATGTAGTGTGATGCGTAAACAATGATGGCGACACGGCGGCGCCCACTATACAGTTCCTGATGCTTGGGAAACGCGCTGCGCTGTTGATGTTTCATTTTAGAACTACCAATATTACAGCTTGGTGAACAGTATGGAAAATGGGTGAAAGGGTCTAGGAAGAGGAAAAATAATGCTCTTTCCCACCATTTTTTGGTGCTTTTGGCTGTTTAGTGCCACTCTGTAACAACACTAAATATCTTGAAGCGAAGGCCTTGATGCCTCATCAAACACGAAAATCGACCGTCGGCGTCCCGCGTTGGCAGCGTCGACACGAATGATGCAAGAAATAATCATATGATGACGTCACCACGCGATGCCATAATGACATCCACAGGCCGCCAAAATGTCTGACGTCATCATCGCATCACATAACGTGACATCTCATGATGACTTCATCACATGAAATTGTCGCTTGCATTGCCTCTGTGATCGGCACACCGATCACGGAAGCAATGCAAAACCAGGTGATGTGTAGTAAGCTTGCAATGCCTCCAATCTTGGGGGCAGTGCAAAACCCCGTTAGATTCAGAAAGCAATCGGAGGTGGGCTGGTGGAGGAACAACACATCAACTGAAGAAAAATAAGAAGGCTTTCGCCTTCGAGACTTTTTAGGCAAATGCAGAAGGGACCATAGGGATCTTTTTAGTGCAGTGATCGCATCACGCCCTATGAGGAGTCGACCGCTGGGAGTGATTTACGCTGTTTTATTGCAAATACTTCTCATTACGGCTTTCCGATGCGAAAGTTTTGTATTTATCTACGTTAGTATGATTGCACTAATTCTCTTCAGCGGATTTCAGACGACCGCGAACGAGTCAGCAAACGCCGATTTATTAACGTAGGGATTACACTATGTTGCGAAAAAAGAAAAAAAAGGAAAGAAGCAACAACACCGCACAACCTGCCAATATTTCAAATCCCCGTCGTGCGACCGCTTTTCCCTCGTGCTCTCAACCTTTTCAATTCTTGTTTAAGTACTAGGACGTGCTTGCACAGCAGCTGCTGAAAAAATTCGATCTAATCAAAGGTTGTTGCCTGTAACGACTACTTCATTTATTTGAATGGCATCACGCGTTTTCATGAGCTTAAAAGTCCGAACGACCGAATTGAACCGAAGTAGCAAGCTTGGCAACCGAACACTCGCAGCCACGCGGTAAATATACATTGCGCTATAACGCAGACACGGAAGCCGAAGCCCGAACGCTGAAGTCAGTCATCAAAAACGGTCCGCAAACTCAATTTTAGTGCGCCGCGGCCAAACAGTCAGGCAAAGAAATTCTCACCATGCATGCAAATGGACCCATTCATGACTAACAGGCGACACCAGGAGAAATGACACTGAACGTGATCCGGACGTCAACTCGGTTAGATTTCGCTGGGCATTTTGCATGAACATTCAGTACGAATTGCTTTATCAACTTGCCCACTAATATTTCAATAACTCAAGCTGGACAGGTTTTCCGGCAGCGTCGAGCAGCCTTCACGTTGCGAGCGCGCGCGCGAGGAGCGGCACCCGAGTCCTCTTTCTGACGTCACACGTGAGAGGGCGCCACTCAAGGATCTCGAGGCGAATTCCAAAACTTCTGGTGTCAGCGTCGGTGTTGGCCTCGGCGACGCTGACTGTCAGCGAAAAATTGGTGTTGTCCGTGAGCGGAAGATTGCTCTTGTTGCAAAAAAATCCATGCATCTCCACGAAGTGCATCATGACGAGTGGGTGAAGCACTGGAGATCGTACTTACCGTAAACCACCCGTGACATTGCCCACTCGCGCATGTAAAGAAGTGACAACGCGTGTGTACAGTGTATGTAATGTGTTTTTGCCGCAATGTGTTTTTGACGCATTCAACAACAATGCGTGTGTACAGTATGTACAACGTGTTTTTGCCCGTTGAGCCACCGCTTCCCGCGTCCTCAACCCCGGGGTAGCAGCTTGTTGTCGGCGTTGCCGTTTTGCCGCTGCTTCCCGAGCACTCGCCGCCGCGTTAGCTTGCTGTCTGCGTCGGCGTTGTCTTTCGCGGGCGAGTGCACATTCACGTTCGTTTTCATTCGTGGCAGGAAGAGAATGCGTGGTCTGGAACACGCTTATTCTTCATCGTCATCAGCCACAGCAAAAAATGCCCCCCACCTCCCCGAAGGGAATCGTGAGGAAATGCGAATGCATTTCTTGCGCCGAGAGTACACGGCGTAGTAATTTTAATGGCGTAAATTCGCCTTCACCGACTTCTGCCATCGCCCTTGAGAGGCGCCCAGCCAGCGAACGGTGGTGGTGGTTGTGGTTCGAAGAAGGAAAAGGCGCCTAATTTCTGCAGCCCGGTCGGGAGCACGGCGCAGCGCCTAGCGAACGGTCGAGAGTGAGGCGCGAGCGGACGGGAGAGTGGGGCGCAGGGAGGAGAGAGAGCGAACGGCGAGAGAAGGAGCGGCGAAGCACTGCACCTACCCTCTCTTACACCTTCTCGCACCCCATGCTCCGGTTGCTAGGGGCGAGGATAAGCGCGCGCGCCCGCAGCTGTTGCTATGGCAGAGGGAGTGAGAGCGGAGAGATAACTCCCTCTCCGCGGATGCCGCCGCCTGACATAGCCCGACTAAGAAATGCATTCGCATTTAAAAAAAAAAAAAAAAACGCCAGGCCTGCGCGGAACGCGCACCACAGTCACAGCGAAAGCTGGGAGAGCACCATTTCTAAAACCCGTTGCAATCTATCTTGGGGCTACTAATACAAGTACGCTTGCAAGGTACCCACTACTCCATTAATTGATTCGGTGCCTCATGACGACGAAGAATTATGGCTGAGCCCTTTGTAATGGGTTGGAAGCATTCAACGACCCCCTCGTAATGCAATTCATATTGTGTGACGCCTGGTTACACAGACAGACAGACAAGCAACACAAATGGCATTCTGTGACGCCTGGTTGTCGTTTCACTCTTCTGCCACGTTATATTGCGCATGTTAACGCGGTTCCTTCACGACATAATGCTTGTATAGGGTTTTTGTGCGCCGGATTTTCGAGCACAGGCATGGCTCAGTGGTAGAACACTGGGCTGGCACGGAGCGGACCCAGGTTCGAACCCCGTTCCATCCTGAACATTTTTTCTTAAAGATTTTTTTTCTTATTTCGTGCGATAGCGGTTACGGACACCGGCGGCGGCGGCGGCGGACAACTACGGCACCCTTGTTGTGATCTCATAACAGCTTTCGCTGTAAAAAGTGCATATAATGCCTTGGAGATGTGTAGCGGGTACCTCGCTTATCAGCATAATGACGAATAATG